>BMAW01115022.1:109721-140450 GCA_019974015.1 Nephila pilipes | reverse complement strand
AATTCATTAAAGTAGGGATACATAATTCATTGTTAATTCAACTTAAGTTTGTTAATTCATTAAACATAATCCTTTTTGATAACAATGTACAAGCCTGGTTAATATTTAAAATAAATAAATAAAAAAAGATTGATTATATAATAAATTAACATAATAATTCTAACCGTCTTAAATTATAAAAACTCAATAATTCATTAAAGTAGGGATACATAATTCATTGTCAATTCAACTAAAGCTTGTTAATTCATTAAACATAATCCTTTTTGATAACAATATACAAGCCTAGTTAATACTTAAATAAGTAATAGAAAATATTGATTATATAATACATTAACATAATAATTATAATTGTCTTAAATTATAAAGACTCAATAATTCATTAAAGTAGGGATACATAATTCATTGTTAATTCAACTTAAGCTTGTCAATTCATTAAACATAATCCTTTTTGATAACAATATACAAGCCTAGTTAATACTTAAATAAATAAAAGAAAAGATTGAATATATAATACATTAACATAATGATTCTAACCATTTTAAATTATAAAAACTCAATAATTCATTAAAGTAGGGATACATAATTCATTGTCAATTCTACTAAAGCTTGTTAATTCATTAAACATAATCCTTTTTGATAACAATATACAAGTCTAGTTAATACTTAAATAAGTAACAGAAAAGATTGATTATATAATACATTAACATAATAATTCTAATTGTCTTAAATTATAAAGACTCAATAATTCATAGTTAATTCAAACTTAAGCTTGTCAATTCATTAAACATAATCCTTTTTGATAACAATATACAAGCCTAGTTAATACTTAAATAAATAAAAAAAAGATTGATTATATAATAAATTAACATAATAATTCTAATTGTTTTAAATTATAAAAACTCAAATTCCAGAATAATTTCATGATACTTTCATAATCAATGAATATAAATATGATTAATACATAAAGGCAAGATTCTTTACATTTGAATTTTTACATTTCATTCATACATACAAATACATTTAAGTTAAAAACATGTATCAAGAAATCAAAACATTGCTTAGACTATATAATTTTCAAAAATAAACAATATCTGTACATAAAAATTTTTCGGACAGATCGCAATAAACCATTATATACATATCCATTCATACATTGATTTTTATGCTAATTTCAATTTGAGTGCCTAAATGGAATAGAAAGTTCATAAGGCTGGCAATTTTTCAATCAAGAAATCAAAAATTGAACCTAATTGTAATACATATAAGGGGAATAATTAAAAATATTTTTCAAAAGATCTTATTGAAATTACCATGGTACTTGAGAGAGGTAGTACATTGTTAAAAATTAAAAAATTTAACTACACTTACAAAAACACAGCATTTCATAAAATTTATATATTCACCAAATATTTTTTTTATCACAGTTAATTTAAATATGCACCAAATAAGACATTCAAAAACTTGAAACAAAATCTCAAACCAGTTCAGATTTTATAGTTAAAAATATTGTACAAAATACTGCTTTTAGTAAGTGTAATACAGGTTTATTGCAAATTAAGGAAATAAAGTACACTTATAACTGGACTGTAGCCTGCATTTGTGAATATCCTCAAAAATTTCTAGAATACAACACTTTTGTGCGTAGACCTTAAGGTGGTAGCACATTAATCAAGCCAAATGGAGAAGGCACAATATATGTAGTAAAAGTTAGAGATAATTCAACCAGTTCACAAGAAGGGTAGTGGAAGATCAAGTGTTTTAGTGACTTACATTTTGGACATCACATTCTTAGACATTAATAAAGTAAACAAATTAATTAACCCTTCTATGTGAATAACAAATTAGTACATTAAATTTTAAATATTTTTTCCAATATACATGAATTAATTACCAAATTAATTTTTAATCCAATATAGTTTGACGCGGGTAACTACAATTAATTTGCAAAAATCATTTTGATATAGCAAAGTAATTCTTTTTTTTTATGTATGGCACACAAAAAGAAAGTTTCTCTACCAGATCTTGAAAAACTAAATCACATTAACCAATATCAATTATAACAAATTTTGATTGAATATTGCATAATTACATTCCCAATGAGGACTAAATTAGGACTAAGCACGCTAATGCATCAATATTCATTAACATGTACATGTGTAATAGTCAATGATACGTTATGGAAATGTTTTCTTAGAATGTTTCAATATTTTTTTTCAAAATTAAAGTTTCTTCGTAATACACATTCATAACATCTAAAGACCATTTTTTGAAGATCAAAATATTGAGAAAAGACCTTTAAAAAGCTATTTCTCAATAATGCATAACATTTGAATATTAAAAAAAGTAAAAGAAAATTACGAAGCTAAAATATAAAAAATACAAATAAATAAGTTTTAACTTTAACCATTTGCAGTACAAATAAAAAGGGACAAAATAATTTCGGTTAAAAATTTAGCTAATAGGAATAAAACTGAAATTTTTTAACAAGACAATACTTATGTATGTGATACATAGAAAACACCTTCATACTCCAGGTGTAAAAATTTTTGCAATAAAAATTCCAAAACTAACAGTGTATTTCAAAATTTACATTCATCATATTAACTGCAATACATTTAAAATGATAAATCAAACAAAATCAGAGATAACAATTACATTACATTAAGCATAAAAATACCTCTTTTTAACTACGATATTTTCTGGCAGAAAATATCCATATAATTTAATATTTAAATCAATGAGGCAAATGACAAAATTATATTTATCATTTTCATATGACAATGAACATAAGGGAAATTAATAATTAAAAAATTCTGAAAACTTATAAGAGGATAAGAAAAATAACTTTACCTATGTACATCAAAATGTTTATATATTTAATGATTCTAAAATTTTACATTATTTCTCAATCTTTACCAATCATATTTTAAGTATTCAAAAATCAAACAATTCCAAAATAAATCTCTAAAGAAAGATTGCTATAAAATGATTGAAAAATAAGATATTCATTTTGTCATTTGATTCAATTGAACAAATATTTAAAAAAAAAATTATACAATCATGTAATTTGTTTCCCAATTTTATGAAAAATATGCTTTTACAAAATACATTTCACACAAATTAAGTTTATGATAGATTTCTCTACAAAGTATTTATAATATACACTTAAGTCTCTTAGAAAAAAATTATTTTACTTATTTTAAATGAATTTGACACTACTAACCTGTAAATATATATATATATATATATACAAAACACTTTAATTATTTCATTAGATTAGAAATTTATTCAACTTGTAAAAATGTATTTATATTGTACAGTAGAACATCATGATCAGTTTAGGTTGTATATACAATAAAAATGTTGAAATAAATATGACTGGATTATATAAATTCATTGGGCTAGAAAAAATACTTTAAAATTTGTTTTTTTTTTACAGTTGTTAACTCAAACTATATCAAGAGTATACAATGTCATGAAGACCACGTTTAGAAAAAGGACAAACTTAATTACCTTCTCAGTCATTGACTGCTTGGTATGCCAGCAAGTCCAAGCTTAAAAATTGTATAAATTATAGATCTCCTGTGGAAAGCTTCCAGCGCTCATTAAATGTTCAAATGATATCCTCCTTTTCCCCCTTACACTAAGCAAATTCAATCATCATCAATTTCATCATCAGTAGCTAAATCCGAGTCTTCAACAGCACTTTCCTCCTCATCTTTTTCCTCCTCTTCTTCAGATACATCCCATTGCAATTTTGAAATGTCTATTTCCTTAGCTTCTTTCACATCAAGCTAATAAAAATGTAAAATTTAGATAACTGACATTATAAAAAACTAGATATTTTCCCTTATTTACATAGATTCTAAAAAAAGTTTATTTCGTATATATTTCACTACCAAAAAAATTTACCTTAATAGTTTTTCCAATATCAAAGTCAAGGTATGAATCACTACGCACCATTACTGAATAGGTATAAATACCCGGTTTCTGAGGAGCAGCAAATTTCAATTCCACCTAAAAAATATTTAAAACCATTCAAAAAGGACTGTAACAATGTATTGATTTTTCTTTCTTAAACACACATTCATATACTTTGGCAGTCATAAAATTGGAAGAACTTCATTTAGCATGTAGCTAATAATGAAACTGTAATAATGGATTTCTTGATCAGAAACAGTTATTACCATATAGTGCTTTTCATAAGTTATTTTACAAAATATTTACAATAACATAAGTGCTTGCACAGGAACAGATGCTTGTAAAGTTTCAAAATAATTTCTAGACAATAGCAATAGCAATACTACATGCATTCAATGCAATTTTATACGGTCATGGTGCATAAGAAGCAAAAAATTTAAAATTATATTTAAAGTTTACAAATGCTAGTTTCTTCTACAAAATAACTAGGTATAAATATAAAAAACTATGAAATGGAATAATTTGATATTGCCAAGAGAAAAGTGACAAATCAAATGAAAGATTATATGCTTCATTATTCCATATCTGCTTAAGTGGTTAAAATGTTTTGACAACTTATACATGCAAGCAAAAGAAAATGGATAATTATACTAACTCCAAAATATATATTTATAAAAACCGATGAAGCTGTTAAAGGATTACCAGATAAATTTCACAGTGAAATTATATGTGAAGTAGAAGTAGCTGAGCAAAAAGCAAGTATACAGTGAAAGCTGGATTGAGAAAGTGAAAATATTATACAAATCTGATGGTTATCATCTATCAGACTTTGTACAATATTTTTGACTTATCTGCAAATAATGTAAGGGTACTATATAAAGAAGAAACAAGGAAATAAGGGTACTATATAAAGGAGAAACAAGGAAAAGATTAAAAAATATATATATTATTCTTCTATTAATGAATAGAAGAATAATATAGCTCTCCTACGAATGTACAAACTTAACTTAAAACTATTATCTTGAACCTTATAGTTCATTTGCAATTCCTAAATGTTCAAATAAAAATGGTGTTTAATTGAATTTTGTTGGAATACATGCATAATATTCATGAACAAAAAAATATCTAGAAATATCTTGGTGGAAAATGTACACAAAAGAAAATTTCTATTTTTAAAAAAATATTAATAATAACTGCAATAACTGAAAATATTATTTCAAACTTGTTTACTTTTCAATGTCAAAAATTAAATTTTTAAAGGTAATTAAAAAAATTTATATTATAAATTTTTAAGCCAATTATTTTGATTGGTTTTGATAGAAACAGATATACATGATCTCAGAATTTTCAAAGCTAAGATTTTTTTTTATGTAAAAACAAAAAATACAAACTTCAAATCCTAGTTCAGGGATGGCGAACCAAAGGCAAGCGACACAATATTTTGGGCACGCCACAATAGCCTAGGGCAGGGATGGCGAACCAATGGCATCTGACACTATATTTTGGGTACGCCACCGATCACAAAGTTCACAATGAAGCATACGAACGCGACTGATCCTACGCTACACAGTGTTCGGGCGCAGGGCGGCGGGCAGGAAGCGCGCTCGGTTGTTATGGTAGTGACACCGTGGACTACAATTAAACAATACCCACAGTTGTTGGATATTATTTCGCTTTCAAAATTGATGTTTTTTACAGACATGTTTCAATGAATTGAACGTGAAACTTCAAGGCACAAATAAAACAATTATTATCATGACAGATCTCATTCGCGCTTTTGACGCTAAACTGCATGTTTTCACACAGAAGAAATATTAATACAAGAAACTACAAGTAATTACCAAACTTGAAAAAAAAATAAATACAAAAAAGATTAAGATATACATGAGAAACCACACGAAGAAACAGTCACTGAAGAATTTATTTTTGTAATTGATTCTTCAATCAGTGAATTTTCAGCGAGATTTTCTCAGTTCAAAGAATTTTCAGAAACACTCAAGTTTATTATGTAACCTGATGTGACTTTATTTGATAAACTGAACTTGTCCTCATTCGATTGCTTGGAAATTGAAGAATTTGTAATACAGTTGATTGATTTCTAGTCTAATTGAATACTGATATATGGGTTCAAAAATTTATTAAAACAAGGGGAGAATTGGAATTAATTGAAACAGAAAGATTGACAAACAATAAAAGTAAAAATGCCAATTACAAAATTTTCGAAACATGGAATTCGTTACCAGACACATTTAATTGTTTGAAGAAGCTCTATTTTAACTATATTTTCATCTCCCTATGTCTGCAAGTCATTATTTTCAGAGATGAATCACATTAAAGACTCCCTTAGAAACCATTTGACAGATGATTCCAGTTCAGCATGCATTCTGCTAAAAGTAACATCTTACAACCCTAATATAAGTTATTTGTCATCTAATCTGCAACAACAGAAGTCACACTAATGTTACTTTAATTTGAATTAAGCATATAATTGTGACATTGCAAAATGTTTTTTTTGTAGTAAATAAAGAGTTTTAAGTTGATAGCATTTAGTATTATTATTTTCCCAATAATCACGAAGTCAAAATTATTTGAGGGTACGTCTATGACCTGGTTAAACATTTTTTTTGGAAAAAATGGCACGTTGATACATAAAGGTTCGCCACCCCTGTCCTAGTTATTTAGTTACATTAAATTACATTTATGAAAACATTTTGAACAGTGAAACAAATAATTAAATTACTAATTCATTCAATGATATATATGCAAATGAATTAAATATACTTATAGAAAATATTAAACACAATATATATTACATTTAATGAGATAACTTTGACTGCTTATTACCAATGCACTTAGAAGTAACACAAGAGATATTGATGACAGACCTATTAATTTTGAATTGTGATCAAGTGATGATGACAAAACTTAGCAGGTCCCCAATGTCAAAATTTAGCTCTATGGACTTCAAGCCTGGATCAATTTAAAGAACATGACAGGTGATTAGAGGAATTAGGATTTGAACATGCAGCTTGACTAAAACAACATTGGCCATGATCCAGCGACCACAAATCCTTGTGGAAATGTGGTAATTGCCATTTTAAATTTTCAGACAAAAATTAATAATGGAAGTAACTTCATGCAGTAAATATATACTATTATGAATAATTGTTTCAGAAAATTAGCTCATTTTAAAATGTTTGGAAATTACTTTTTTTCTAGTTTTGCAATTTTGAAATATGTAAGTGAAATAAATTTTGATGCTCTACCGTTCTTGGAATCAGCATTACTTCACATTCCAAATATTGTTGTAATTTAAGTTTTTACAAGAGGTAACATTTTTTAAAGCTGAAAGACAGACTAGCAATGTAGAATTTCTGAATGATAAATCAAACATCACATAAAATGCATCTACAATGGGGTGAAAATGCAGATTCCCTCAGGAATAGATCATTAAATTATATTTACTTGGAGTCCATTTTTTAAAACTTAAAATGAAAATTTCTTAATAGCCAAATGAAATTCTTAAGAGAACATCAGTACATATGTTAATTCAGCAGTTTTAATAAAAACAAAATTTATATGAATTTAACATTAATTATCATTCCCTATAATGCTTTACCTATATAAATAAAATGTTCATTATATGTCATGTTAATTATATGTAAAATAAAAATAATAATTACCTCTTCCTTATTTACCAAATTTGTCACAAGATAAGGAGCAGTAATAAGAGAATGCCTTTTTCGATCGCAAAGGTAAACCCACCAGTATTCATCTTTATCCTTTAAAATAAAACACATTAGTAATTGAATCAACTAGAAAAGTGTAAAAAGGTAAAAACTGTGTAACTGTACAACGGTGTTACAGAGCCTGATTACCATATTTCAAAGGTAGTTATAATTTAAATCTATAATTACTTTAAATTTCCAACTGTTGTGAATTTACCACTATACTTAAAAAACTGTTGAATATTACTACAAATGAATGATACATAAATCAACATTCTTTTCAATCAAGAGAGGGGAAAATTCCATGTTAACTTTCCTCTATATTCTTAGTGCAATAGCCTACTTACCAAATTAAGCAATCTCACTTACTGGGAGAAATTGGATTAGGTGAATGTTATTTTGTAAAACAAGGATTTTTCAAAAATAAAATGAGTTTACTTACAGTCACAGATGAAACATATATAATACTATTTTGATTGAATAAAAACATTTTCACAGCATAATGATTAAAACATGTTTCATAAGATTAAAATTTTAGATTAAAAGTATGGGGGGGGAGGCATTAATATTTCACAAAATTTAAACACATGTAGTTTTTTAAACTTCTGATACATTTAAGCTCAAAATTATTTACTTTGTGAATCAACAGGTCAAAGACTGATGATGACATAAACTTACATCTGGAAAAAAAGGACAATGAACACTGTGAGACTTTTTAGACTTTCCTTCAAGAACTTTGTCACGTTTAGAAACTTTTGCTTGAAATTTTTCCCATTCTGCATCCTCGTCTTTTTCATGTTTATCCTTTTTCATATTATTAGATCCATCATTGTTTTCATCAGAACAAGAGTTTCCACTAGCAACACTTTCATCATCTGTATTACTCTCTGCACTTTCATCAGATGCTTTTGAATTATCATCCTATTTAAAAGAAAAAATATTACTAAAAGATTGAAAAGCTGAAAAATTAAATTAATTTGTACATAAGTATTTTAAAATATAGATATGGAATTTAAGAAAGTGTTGGTCCCTCTTTGAAATGTTTTCCATCTTCAGTCACCTTGTAGAGTTCAAGCTATGAATGTAAAATAGATTTTTAAGAATTACAAATATTAATCAGATAGAAATACAGTCCTTAATGAAAGTATATATCACAATACATTATTCATATAAAAAAAAAAAACCTCCAGTAATTAAACAACAGACTACACACCAATTTTGCACGAGGCAAAACTCCATTTTTCAGTTGATCATTTTCATTTTTCTTAACTGCTGCTGCTTTAGATACTTTATGAATAACTTTCCTTTTGAGTTTACTGCTACCTTTCCCTTTTTTCTTTTTAGATCTTTCAGAGCTTTTAAATCTTGGCTTCTGCAGCAATTCTTCAGTAACATTAAGCACAGCCTATTATAATAAATAAAAGATATTAAAGATTTCACACAAATGACAAGCAATACATATTTAAATAATTCACAACTCCCACCCATAATTTCAGAGGGGGAAGATGAAAAATCTTTAGTTTCCTTACCCTACCCCACAGATAACTTCAATATTAAAACAAATTCTCCAAAAGGCATGAATTTTTAGACATATATAATGTACGCTTACTGTAACAAGACATGTTGAAAATGAAATAAAACACAAGAGCATTTATTTCTTACATTCCAATAAAAATAACCTTAATCAGATTTCCACTCAATTTTTAAATAATATCACTCAGAAAAAGCATTATATGTATGCAGGAAAAGATTTCTTCATAAAATTTTTAATTATTGGAAAAGTAAAAATAAATTTGAATGCTATCTCAACAACTATCATGCAATTTATATTTAACATTAATGAGCTAATCAAGAACTCAATCAATCTGAACTCTACAATTGTATTCTAATGCAATTTAAAAATTATAAACTTTAAAATACTGTATTCCCTATATAATCTAGCACCTTACCTCAAGTCCTGCCAAGAATATCATGTTTTTACACAGGCAAACAAGCCCAACAGACATTTTATGCATTGTACTTCAATGAAAATATTAATGTTTTCAATATAAAACAGTACTTTTATGCAGTTTTAGTTAATTTGTATGTTTGAAATTTTACTTGTGTGCACTGAAATAAATTTTTTATAACATAGCTTTCTTTGTTGTTTAAATGTGTTATTAGTGATGCTCTGGTCCAATAACCACCGAATTACTGAGAGAGTATTGTAACCAAGTTAAACTAAGAGTTATACCTTAATTTTTGAAAAGTATATTAATGATCTTTCAAACTTTCTTTGATTCAAACACACTTATTTTATCCCTTTTTTAATTGACTTTAAATATATATCTATACTTAAAAGTCATCAACAGGAAAGAATTCAAACACACTAATAAATTATGCATAACTTTTTATCCATTTTGACAAAGTTATAATTAAATTCAAAAATGTAAATTTCATATTCTTACATTACGCTTTCATTCATTCATACTTTTTATATTGCATTTATAACATCTTTAAGTGACTATTATTTCGACAAACAATCACTTTCCATACTTCATCTTTTTCCTTCTCTTCAGTATTATTCTCTGTTTCATCATTCATAGTAGAATCAAATAGTGTGGACATGTCTTCCCTAATGAGAGTAGCTGTAACAGTTACATAAGCACCTGCTGTTATTGTGCAAGAGTCTTCATCATCTTCAACTGGAAGTAAATAAAAGGTAAAACTAAAACAAAGACAAAACAAAATATTGATTCTTTAACATTTAAAATAGCTCATGTAATATTTTTAGCAAAAGATCTATCTAAATATCATATATTCTTACTTAGATTATACTATTCCAAACAGTTGGTTAGTTTGGAACAAAATTATTTTTCAATTCAAATTACCTAATGAACTGCTGAAGTAGTCAATTTTCATATGAGAAAATATACAAAAGATGAAATGTATACAAATCTTAAAAATTAGCAAGGATAACTAAAATAAATACCAGAAAGTCCATTATGAGAAAAATCAGAGGCAAGGTGATAATTTTAGAATGACTAAGCCTTTATAACTTCAAAATAAATGTTTTACAAGATTTATAATTATTTATCACTGTAAAAATTGAAGAAATAAAGTAACAGTAGTTTTTCATAAAAAGGAACACTGAATCAAGTTGATCATAGCTATGAAGTATAAAGAAATAAAAATTCAACACAAGATTCAGAAATATTTAATTCCAAACCTTCAAATTTCACTTCAATGTCAATCCGGGGCATTTTACCAATAACATTCATTATATTGGAATATTCCTCAGCAGTTATATTCCTAAGCATATTTTTTCTATCATCAGCTTTCATGCATGCCAACTGCTTAATGCTCCTAATGTTCCTCTGCAATTTAAAAAAAAAAATCACATCACGAAATGAAAATTAGCCAAAGTAATAAATTTCTTATTCTTAAATTTTTAAAAGTATTCTATATTTTCTATACTTTTCTTGAACAAAAATGACGTAGCATGTCTTCTGTTATGTGCGGCAATTGTAACAATGGTGACTTGTTATCCCAAAGGGCTTGTACAATGGATGCAGACAATTTCATGGCATTCTCTGCAGTATCAAGGTTGGGGATCCGAGAAACTGAAAAAGATTGAACAATGTAGAAAACAAGCCAGAGAAAATAACAAAAATGTTCAAATGATAAAATCCTTTACTTTATTTAACTTCAAAACCCAAGGAATATCATGAGCAACTTAAAAATTTTAGTCAAGTTTAATAGCATTGCATTAAAAAACTTACTTCTTCCTGCAATAGCAAGCATTGTCATTTGAGCAGAACATTGAACAAATTCTTGTATAAGTGTTGGACATTTTTTTACAATATATAATTGATCTGTAAAAAATGTGAATATTAATATCTAATCAAAGAATTTCACATAACTTTAATATATCAAATTAAATTACACAAGTTCCAAATAGCAGCATTAAAAATGAAAAAAAAAAGCAGCAGAAAATGTGGGATACTTTGTAAAATGTAAGTAAATATGAAATTACCTTCTTCTAGGTTACTACTGGGCAACTTCATACGGAACAGATGAGCATGGAGCAGGGCACGAGCCTTTATGCTATAACTGAAGCAAAGTGGCCGCTCTTTATTTTTCTCTCCAAGATTAGGCAGTTCTTTAATAAGCTGACAAAATATATAAGTATAGCATAACTAACCTGGGAAATGTTAAGTTACATGAAATTATTTTTCTATTGATGATGGTTAAGTTACTTTCTGAGTAAAGACCACAGAATAAATTGCATGAATTCAATTGAAAACCTTATATCAGATTATTATATAAAGAACTTGTTATATGATTTTAGTAAGTATCAAATAATGTAATAAGAACAAAATATTACCAAAGGAACTTCAATATTATCTGATGATCTTTCAATGATCTCACTGTTGCACGATCGTCGAAATTCCACAGATGCAGCTATTATCATTATCACTCCTACAATCAAAAGGTATAAATAAAAAAAAAAAACTCTTGAGCATTAATTATATACAATACAAATAAAAAAGCCTAAATTTTTTTTTTAAAAAAAAAAAAAATCATAAAAATAACCTACGTTTAAAAACCATAGATGGAGTCTTATAAATGAAAGACATATAAAGTTGCGTCGTTGCCAAAAGAACTTGATCTCCTCCAAATTGAACACTGCGGTGCCACCAAATCCCCTAAAAGTTAAAATTATGAGCTTACATGTTTCCAATTATAACTAAAGTAATTGACATCTGAAAGGAAATATTTTGATAATATTCTTACCACAAATTTCCAATAGAAAAGTTTTTTTTTTTTTAAATTTTAAGCATATATAACTTCATAAAATACGAAAAAATTCTTATTTTAGAACAAATTTCAGTTTTTGAGGACAACATAAGCCTTTATATCACCATTAGTATACTAAATAATGGTCAAAATTGTTCAGTTATCACATTTTTTTTCATAATTCATCCATAGTAGGTAACTGTTTAAAATAAAAAGGTAACTCTTATTTTTCGCAACAATAAAGGTGTTGCTTTTTATGCATATTATAAAAATGATCAATAGTAAAGAAATACATTTTAAATAAAGTAAGAAAACACTTCCTATTTGAAACTATAATAGAAAAAAAAATCTTAAAACAGTGAAATAAGCTTACTACTGTCACTGGAAGGGCTACCATGAATACTAATGCATATAAGCCCAAGACCTGCAACAAAAAAATTTGTCAAAGAGTAACTTCATAAAGACATACAATAAAAAAAAAATTAATTCAAATGCATAGTTAAAATATTATGAAGCAGGATACCTATACAACCTGAATAATACTGTACATTTTAAAAGAATCAGATTTATTATTTAACATTTAAATTCATTTAATTTAGATTAAAATAAATGTACTCACTACTATTTAACAAGAATTATTTTGTTACATATAGTAAACTGAGATATTGAGACCAAATTGTAAGAAATTTATATACTATCTGATTAGCAAGACATTATTGTACAATTTAAACATATATTATTTTGAAAATATTGTGTGAATATATTATAAATATATATAAATGCTATTGGAAATTTAAATTTTACTGGATACTCTTTAATATTTTTCTCCTTTCGACAGTTCTACTTTATTAAAAATGAAGAATAATAAAGGGTAGAAAAAAGAACATTAAAAACAAAAAAAGTAGTAGGAATACTCACACACACAGAGTTATTTTTTTCAACAATCCATGCAGGCAAGGCGATACCGAAAGACATTGCTTGTGGACCATCAGGATTACCATAAACTAACCAATTTTTTCTAGCTTCCTCATCTGTTAATCTAGAATTGAAATGAATAAAAAATTCGAACTGATTCTGTAAATCATAATGAGTGGTTATGAAAATCAATAACAGTTAAAAGTATTTACGCAGCATAAGCCTTTGCAATCATCATAAATTTCTTTTCATTTCCTGTTTCCATGTCTGGGTGATGAATTAAGCTCAACCGCCTATAAGCCTTTTTTATTTCAGATACTGATGCATCCTAAGAAAGAAAATAAATTTGCAAGTTCAGTAAATTTTATAAACTTTAAAAGAGGAGAGGAACAGACATAATATTTATTCACCTGCTCAATTTCCAATATTTCAAAAGGATCATAGGCAACATAATCATGCTGTAGATGGGCTACTTTATATGCAGTGAGAAAAAGTGCAACCCATCCAATAAAGAGCAATAGCTTTCTGAAATTTTTATAAAAATATATTAATTCACAATTCATAAAAACTTTAAAAAAAGTGAAAATTTTTTATAATGTCATACAATGTTTCCACTAAGTGATAAAATGCTTTTAAAGAAATAAAAATACTTTGATTACTCCAAATATAAAAAAAAAAAAAAAAGTCAATTTTATATAGAGCATTTTAATTTTCAATATTAATTAAAGCATTAAGTTTTAAATACAGTATTCTTAAAATTTATGTAAAAACATGATACACTATATTTCTGGCAATAGGGAAAAAAAGAAGAAAGGCAAATAATAAATGGATACAATAAGTTCATTTTGATAAAATTTTAAATAGTCAATAAAAACCTTTTCCAAAATTATGATTTCAGATCAATTTCAATTTTTGAAAATAAATTTTATGACAGGCTAAAAAGGTATAATAAAACTAGCAACATAATATGGCAATTCCCTCTTTTAGGAAACTGTAATGTTAGCTTTTAAATAAGACTAGGAAAGGAAAGGTTAATTATGTTATTCATCTAGAGGTTCTTCAAAATAAATAACCATTTGTCTTAGAAATGAAAAATCATATTTCACATTTCTTCCAATGTATGGAAACTTTGCTTAAAATATTTATAATCAAAGAAACAAAAATTAAGCTCACATGAATCGTTCTTTAGCTTTACGCCATGGTTCTTTCAATCGTAAGCGGCAGGCTTTGATTCGACAATGGTCACAATTGCATTTAGTTTTATCAATTTTCTTTTCATCTAAAAAAATATATGAATACTATTATACTATTATTAAATTATAACAAATCTCAATCACAAAAAAATGAAGAAGTAGATTTAATGGAAGAGATATATGTTATCTAGATCTACTCCTTCCTACTTTTTACAAAACTGTCTTAAATAGAATTTGCATTTTAAATGTAAATGGAATATAAAACCTATTTTTAATAAAACTGCTCAGAATGCTTGGCAAATTGATTCAATTAAAAAAAATTAACGAAAATGGTTTTTTTATGAAAGCTAATTTTTATTGAAATTTTTTAACAGAAATGCATTTATCGATGTCCATTTGTAGCCTACAAAGAACTCATTTTATCAGTCAAGACTTCAAGGAAAAATATAAATTAATGCAAAAACATACACTAATTATAGCTATACAAAGAAGAATTTGTGCACCATGAAAATGCAAGATGAGAAATCTGCTTAATATGAATTTTCAGATATTTTATTTGAATCTCTTGCATGTGTAGCAGATGCAGACAAAAGCATGGATTTTTCTTTGACTGAGTGCTAATTAATATTGCACTGATAAGCATCATGGAGCTATCAGCAATGGACCTCAAAATTTTGAGCCTCAGTCAAGTGATGAGGACGATACCAAAGTTGGCTTCTCCCTCTTCACACCCATGAGAAGACTAGGGACATTGATCAGATTAAACATACATCATTTCTATGAAACAGCAGGTCCATTATAATTTCAGATCATTGGAAGGCTGATGACTGCTTCTCAGATGAAAGATACAATTATTTAAAGGTCAACCACAGTCTGACTTTTAAAGATCCTGAAACTGATACACTGATAATAATGAAGGGACGTGGTTGGCATGCAAGCATTCCTTAAAAAAAAATCAAACTATCCAGGTGGAAAATCAGTTTTATTATTACTTTGTCAAATATATGCAGCTATGCCGGAAGAAGTATTTTTTGAGTGACGAAACTTTTTGAGAGTTCCTGCATGCAATTGTCAATAATTATGTCCCTTCAGAATTGGGTGATTTGTTTTCCTTTTTTTTTTCTAGGTGGTTTTTAGAGTATTTAGGAAATCCTTTTTTACATGTTTTTTTTATGACTGCAATGCTTATAAAATAGTCTTTCAGGCAGCATGGCATCTTGTTTCCCATTGAAATGACTTTGTGTTTGAAAATCCTGCTTTTGGCCCCATCTTATGAATTTTACTTTCCTTTTGTTTTTATATGATTCTGATGAAATATGCTTTGATGAATAAATTAGATATATATATATATAAGACTAAAATTTTTTTAAAAAAACTTAAGCTTATATTAGGTTACACTGTGAGGGACAATGTTGATAAGCACAACATTTCCTGTGAGGGCAAAGTGTTAGTTGAGATAAGAAGGGAGAGGGTACAAAAGAGAATAAAGCATCTGCTGAACAGTCATGCAAGATGGTACTCTAGTTTAGGCTGAAAGAATGGCATTGTATACATTTGTGACATTACTTTCATTTACGTCACACTAGAAGCAACATGACAGCTATTGGCGACAGACCTTGCAATTCCAAACCATGGTCAAGTGGCGAGTATGATACCCGAGTTGGCTACTCCCTCACCAAGCACTTCTACACCACGCCGATGGGAGGACTTTAAGCCTCAACAGATTTAACGTGCATGAGTCTCGGCTACACAGTGGGACTTTGCATCAAGGTTCAAACCCACAATTCGATGAAAACTGCCCACAGCATGAATACATTTGAAAATTTATCTATCCTGTTCAATGCAAGGGTTTGTGTGGTATATTATTTACATGTTTAAAATAGAAATGATATTCATTACAGGCACACTGATATGCATTTATTTATAATTGCTGTCCACATATTGAAATAATGCGAGACAATAACAAATGTTACGAGTTTTTGTGGAGAGCAAAACACCAAGTAGAGCTACAATCAATAATTAAATTTTAAAAAGTTAGGAATTTGCAGTCACATCTAATAATTGCCGAGCCACAAATGATTAAATCAGGGGTTGACAAAGAGGTCAAAATAGTATAATTAGGGGTCGATCCAATATCGCGGGGGGGGGTCAATGAATGAATACCAATTCTATTCAATCTTAAATTTATTGACAGTAACGCAGTATGTACAATTTTCGTTTGGAATGTCATTTGTATTTACAATATAGTAAGCAAGTTTTTATAATAGATAATAGCTTACCTAATTTCTCAATCTTGCATAATTTTTTAAATAATTATTTATCTTTTTTACCATTTAAAGTATGCACATTCCATGATGGGTTCTCATTCTCAGACATGCGAGAAATGATTCTTGCTCCCTTTTGTTATACAAAATGGCCTAAATTAGAGCACAACCTCTTAAACTACGAACGTTTGATAAGCTTTACGAGGAAAATGAACTATCAAACCAATTATTATTACATGCCAAAATACGATAGTAGGAAAGAGGTAAATGTTTACAAAAACTTGTTGAGTTGTTTAAACAGTTACAGAATTTCTTACTGAAATTAATCCAGCCTTAAGTGACGAATTTTAAAAATAATAAAAACAATATTTCTTATTTAGCCTATGTATTTTCAAAAGTCAATGATATTCAAACACATCACTAAGGAAAAGATATTACCTTAATTTAAGCACGAACAATTATTTTGAGTTTTTGAGTTAAATTAAACTTGTTTAAGTCTTCATTGTTATGTAAAGATTCTCAATACTATTGAAATTTTATGACAATTAGATATAACCGACGTAGAATTGGAAATACATGCAAATCATCTCCAGAAATTAAACGTTGATTTTAAATTACACTATGGAGATATTGAAAATATAGATATCCCAGAATGGACTATCGCATTACTTTTCAGCTCAAGTTGAAAATAATGATAGTCATTTATAAGATAAAGTTATTGAATTATTAGTTGACCTTGAAGCAAATATGCTTTTTAATAATTTAACTGTGAGTAAATTTTGTACCAATATAAATATTACACAAAAATATCCAAGACTTGAACTACAGCATTTCCCTTTTTCATTGCATTTCCATGCTCATGTATGGTTGAATCTGGCTTCAGTCATATCAATTCTATTTTTACAAAGAGAAATAAATGGAATATGAGCTCAAAGGCGAAGTAAGACAGAAATTTACAAATCCAACTATTGCTAATTTAGCCATGTACATCCTTCAATCCTCCTACGTTTAGCCATCATTAAGTACATCCTTCTCAATGATTTATGCAAAAATTTGATTTTGTCAAAATTAAAAGAGAAAAAAACAACTTAACTGGCTTTTAAATGATCAAATTTAAGAAAAAAGTAAGTTTCTTCTTCTTTTTTTTTTTATCATTTTTTGTAAAAGGGGTCAATGATCAAAAAAGTTTGACGGCCCCTGGATTAAACCTGTTTTATGAACCACTTCAAAACAATTTTTTTTCTCCTCATACGATTCAAGACGAACTTGAAAGATTGGATACCCCTGTTTTATAAGCTTAATAGTATTCACACATTTAAAGGAAAATAGTAAACAATGTGAAATGAAAATTTCAAAGTCAAACAATGTAAAGATTTTGCATTTGTATAAAACTAGAATAACAATATCTGAATCCTAGTTTATACGAGGTTGGCTATCAAGTAACGAGAATGATGCTGTAAAATTTTGTATTTCAATATCATTGCATACTTACTTATTATCACCTTCAAAATACACCTTGCCTCTAACCCTACAATGCTCCATGCTAATCTTCCATTGTCCGAAACAGTGCTGGAAGTCTTTCATTAGCTTCTTCAGGACACATGTCGCTTTCCCTTTCTCTTCAATGACTAAAATCTTATTACTTTTAATGCAAATTTCACTTTAGGAAATAGAAGTTGCATGGCTCAAAATACAGTAAATAAGGCGAGTTGTCCCATATTGGGATGCTGTACTTGGCTAGAAATCTCTTGATAGACAATGCAGAATGAGCTGAAGCATTGTCTTAAAGGAAAAATTTGTAGAACAGATAATTTATCAATTCCTAAAGTCTGCGCAATCACAAGAATATTTAACCGACCATCAGATCTAACCAAATTACTGATTTTTTTTTAATATTGTAATCGCTTTTGATGAAGAAGGGTGATCTGCGTGTGAATAATCTTCAACATCTTCTCAGTATCTTGTTAACGCTTAAACCACTAAAAAAATAAGTGCACACGATAAACATTCATTGCAATACATTTCTTTCAATAAATTTTAAGTTACAGTAGCAGTTTTTCCAAGTTTCAGATGAATTTACACAATTTGTTGCTCACTTATTTTTCCAGCAAAACAAAAAAAATAACTCTAATGCGACAAAATCTCGCTTCTTTAAGCATATCCGTAAGGGTATACGGATATGTTTAAAGAAGCGAGAGGCACTGCATTCGAAAGTGAAGCCTCAGCTTTTGGTCACTGGTATTTGGCACATGCTTATTTTTTCAATAGCAGTGCTAGTCTCATTATTTAATAGCCACACCTCCTACATATCTTTTGAAATTAAGCAAGGCAAGATTAATTTTTTAAATCTATTCAGAAACATGGTTAAAAACAAAGAAACTTATGTCACCCCTTTCAACAACATATTTCATGAATCCAGTAACTGATGTAGATTTAATATACAAAATCATGTAACTATTAAACATAAGCAATTTATATCTAAAATAATTAATGTAATCAATTTTCTCGTAAACTATTTTAATAACTTAATGCATTTTTAATAATTTAATCAATGCCAATTTAATAAATATCAGTGTAAAAACATTTAAATATCAGCAAAACACTATACAAAAGAAAATGCAATTTAAATAATTTTCACATAACTATTGATATAATAATAAATCAACAACTTTAAATACTACATACTTCGACCAGCTGCTCGTGGATAAAAATAATAGGTACATGGCACAACTACCAAAGCTTCAAAGGAAAGCAGAAAGTAGAAAAACGTGGAACCACTTTCATCGTATTGGAATCGTGTACCAGACATATTTCATATACGGTTTGTTGACACTGCTATATAGACCTGAAAGGAAAGCTTGAATATGAAAGTAAATGTGATATTAAATAACAGTATTGTAACTTAAAATAATAAAATATGAAAACTTTATCAGTGTGAAGCCTTCAAGTTTCCCTAGCATTTGTATAAGACAAGAAAAATTCAATATAAATATGGAATTTGACTGATCACATACATTATTTTAAAAAATAACAAAATTATATAGCTTCAACCAAATAAAGTATGATACAATTTAACAATTGTTCAAAAAAAGGTACTTCAAATACTTCATTATTTAATCAAAGTTATTCAAACTTTGTAGAATAGCTACTGATCAAATCAACTGCATCATATCATTAAAATGACTATTAGACAATTTTGGTCTACAACCATTCCCTTAAACAGAATATGCCAAGCAAAGCATCAAATCGAAATATTCTCAAAAAGCTTTTGAATGCAGAAAGATAAAGCAAAGGGAAAAAAAAAATTCTATAAACATTTATTGAATAATAAATGTTAAAATCCTAAAAGTATCAAAGAATAACCCCCAAAAATACAGGACAATATGAGCAAAATAAAAACTTTAAATTATACAAAAGGTCTTCGAAGCTTAAAATGCAATTTAGCAAATAATTGTTAAATATTCATGTATTTCTTTGAACTAGGAACCAAAATTAGAATTTTTATACAAATTAGGATTGTCAGCGATACATGTGAATATATTGATAAAAATGCTCATTAGTTGTAAAATAATAAATTTGGCAATTTTTGAAACCATACCAGCACATAAACTCTGTGAAGCACTAAATGAAACATAAAAATTTACTATCTTATTTTGCCAATGGATCAGATGAATGTTTTAAAAGCTTCATAATCATTTTTATGAATTTAGATTGTTTCACTTTCACGAGCAATAAAAATAGATTTAACACCTGTGGTTGTTTTTATGTCACTTTAAGGCAAATCAAACTATATTTTAGGTTATTACAATACATTCCCACAAAATTAATCCATCTGTTGACTAAACCACATCAAAAGTAAGTTTTAAAAATGCTATACATGAAAATGAAAGAAAAATATGTAAACATTCATAATAAATAAATAAATGAATGAAAAGTATGAAAAGACTAGAATGAGTATAAATTTTAACAATTACACTAGTTTGATATGTTGACTGTATTGTTGACAAAGATTTAAAATTCCAATCTAGAGCTCAAAATAAATTTAATGTAATTCACAATCAAAATAAAATTAATTACATAAAGTAATTTTTTTTCAAAAAACTTTTCAGAAACTTAATAAAACACAGTTTACCTTAAAATGAAATATTAGAACTTTGCAGAGTTTTGAATGGGAAGGGACTTATTTTGTTGGTGGATGCAAGAAATGTTTAAAATATGATAATTTTCCCAAATTTAGATGCATCTACTTCCACAACTACTTAAGGCCCTCCGAGTTACTAGCTCTTATGAAACAAATCCCTCTTATAGATTACCTTTCTTCTGACAACATCATTAATGAGAAAACATGTTAAAAATATCATAAAAAATTAATAATGAAGTAAGACACCAATGTAGTTTCCTCAACTGGCAAAAATTTCAAATAGATTCCAGATGCAAGTGCAACTGCCTTCCCTGATTGCCCCCCCCCCCAAAAAAAAAAACTTTTTGGAAATTCAAGCATGCATTATTACCCTCAAATCATTGATAAGCACTTAATTAATAATAGAAAAGGAAAACATTTTTAGAGTTACTATACATAATGGTCATGTGCCTAAACAGAAAAGCGAGAGTTGCTACATTTGGTTATTTATCTCTAAAAAATATTTCCATTGCCATGAGCTAAAATGAATATATTATTCAAACAATGAGCAAGTGATGATAAAGTTCAAAGGTGCAAGAGTCAGATATACACTATGCTGCAAACAAGGTGTAACCTGTGATCTAGAAATTTGAAAAAAAGGAAAAAAGAAAAATTGGTTGACAATAAAGAGGATTGAAAGTAAAGATGGATTAGAAGGGTGCCCAGGGTCATATGTGTAAGATGACTGTACCTACCTAAAAAGTAAGCCAACATGGACATATTATCCAAATAAGGATCCTGTATATTAAAGTGACTTTGAAATAAAAATATAAGGTATATTTCAAGTTAAATCCATGTATAATATATTTTATAACACTAATAACAGGATCAGCCTGAGGAGGTTTTGAACATAGTGAATGTGCAAAGCCCACCTCTTTTTAAGACACTAGGTTCAATTCAAAAGACTTTTATCACCAGAAGAAAAATGCATAAATAAAATAGAATTAAATCTTAGCATTATGTGAGTAAATACTTCCAATTTAAAACTCTTCAGAATAACTATACGTTTTAAATCATTACATATCTACCTTTACTATTCTATGCAAAAGGCATTTAATCAGTTTGAACTGAAACTATACTCCAAATGGTGGATTCATCCTGAGAAGAAAGATGGTATACTTTGATATTTCTTTCAAAACATATTGTAAATATAATAATGAAATTCAGAAAAAAAAATATTTTTTTTAACAGCCAAATCTATAGTTACAGTTGGAAAAGATAATTATTAAATAATTAATTGAACTAAATTATAGTAGAGTGTGAGTTGAGAGTTAAGAAATTCACAACTCACTAGCATTATATTCAAATAAATAACATTGAATGTACAATTGTTTAGTGAAAAAAATTATCCTTAATAAATTTTAAATTATAATTCTATTAAATAAAACTATGAATTCTTTACAAAATCCATTAATTGGGAGAAAATTAATACCAACTTCACTACAACTTAACTTCACTTTGACCTATAGATACAGTCGGCATATTGTCAACAATTATTTAACTACTATTACGCCTACGAAAGAATAACAATAAAAAAAAATAAATTTTCAAAGCAAACAAACTCCAAGTAACAATTTTCCAGCAAACGATTAAAAAAAAAATCAAATGAAATATTTTGTTGGATGACTTTACGATTTACAATGTGCAGAAACATGCATTTATTTTTTGAAAAAAATAAAATACTAGAAATAATGAGATATTTACTCCTTCCAAAAATCATTAGAAATGTAGATTATAAATGATACTACAGTCCAACTCACAATGCATAAAATCAACCCATTAAGGGTATTAATGAAGGAAAAATTTAAACCGCACAAATTAATACATCTTATGAGTTGGCCAAACACGATCACAAAGAACTTATAAAATATCACTCTTGATTAAAATTTCAAATCAGAAACAGTATAAATGATAAAATACACGTGCAATACTTACATCGAATTTGTTGTTGCAGATTGTTTTAAAAGTTTGTTATAGCTTTAACACATTCTCACGTTTTATCACCTATTACATTGCACGACACATAATTTGTAAATACATACTCGATTCACTGACCGCGGTAGTAACGGTTAACTTGTGAATGTAACTTTATGACGTGTAGATTATCAAAGAAAGATTGAGGCTATGAATCAACGCAGTTAGGCTTGCATTATGTTTTCATTTGAAAGATATAAAAAAAAATTACAGAAAAAAACTGATTTAAATTCAACAATAAATAAAGCTTATTAAGAGTTAATAAGAACTGAAATTTAGCTTTTAATTTATTACTTCGGAGACTGATAGTGAATAATTCGATGTATGCTGCATTCTCTAAAGTGAGTGTGTGTTGTTCTGTGGATTATCTGAAAAAGTTTTGATCCGGATTTTAAAGAGGAACTTGATAAAAACAATGTTAAAAGAAAGAATTTGGAGAAAGTAAGGGGAGTCTTTACTTTACGGGGTTGAAGATTTCTTACCGCCAAATCTTAATTTCTAGTTAAAGGTTGACCGCCAAGGCGTTGTCCTTGGGAGAAACCAGTTTGTAGCAACCGTACGTAAGACGATCCGCGGGGAAAACTCTCTGCGTAGTAATACACTGTTTTTTTCTGGACATTTACCATTTTTCAAACGGTAGTGTTTTCTGAAAAGTGTTGTCGTCAAAACTGCGCTCTAGCCATCTTCTTGCTCTTTATGTGAGAGTTTCCTTTGCTATTTTAAATAAGGCACTATTAAAATGAACCGTACAAAAATATTTTTAAAAAAATGTTTACCTATTTGAAGACTTAACTTAATTATATAATAAAAATGAATAGAAATTAGGTTAAAGTTATTTGATTCGAATAGAAATAAATTAAAGTTCGTAAGAATTTGCGGGATCCTTATTACCATAAGTACTAGAACAGATAGTTGCTTAAGAATCAACCAGTTTGTAGCAACCATACACTCTCTGCGTTGTAATGCATTGTTTTTTTTATTAACATTCACCAATTTTCCTGTGATCTTGTATTCAGAAAAGTATTTCGGCTAAATCGCGTTCCAGCTATCTTCTTGCTGTTTACCTGAAAGGTTTGTTTGATTTTTTAATGCACCGGAAAAAAAAAAAATTCTTAAGAAATAAATACCAATTTGAAGAAGTAAATTAAAGTTGTGTAGTAAATAGCGAATCAAAATTAATTAAAGTAATTTGAATCGTATAAAAAAAATTAAAATTCTAAAAAAATTGCGAGATTTTTAATACCGCAAGTATTAGAATAAATATTCCCCCCTTTAACATTGAAATCGAGTTTTTTCTTCATTATCATTAGAAGAAATTTAAATCGTATCAAAACAAATTAAATTTGTAAAAAAAAAATTGCGTATTTTAAATACCGTCAGTACTAGAAAAAATTATTTTTATCCCTTAACCTTTAAAAAGAGTTTTTCCTTCATTATCATTAGAATAAATTTGAATCATATCAAAATAAACTAAAATTGTAACGAAAATGCGTGATTTTTACTACCGCAAATACTAGAATAAATAATTTTTATCCCTTAACATTGAAATTGAGTTTTTTTCTTCATTATCATTGGAAGTAATTTGAAACGTATAAAAATAAATTAAAATTGTAAAAACTGCGTGTTTTTTACTACCACAAATTCTAGAATAAATAATTTTTATCCCTTAACATTCAAGTTGGGTTTTTTTTCTTTCATTATTATTGGATTACTGAAGATTATTCTAGTATTCTTCGGAATGATCAAATTCTATATTGATTTTTGCTTAATTGTACTGAACTTATTCATAACTAATTTAGTGTATAACATCGAATCTTTCACACATTTTTTTTCAAAAAATATTAAAATTGATAATTAAAGATGTAATTTTGAAGTAAATATAACTCTACGGAGCAGTGCCTTAACGCAGTATTATTTTCCATTTCCCCCCCTTTTTTTTTCTGTTCATAGCTTTTAAAAAAGTAATTAAAATAAGAGAAAATAGTTTTATCAAAATAATCTCAGTAGTAAATAGCATTGGAAAATTAGTCTGTTGTTCCAGATAATGAAATCCTTCAAGTGAAGTTGTTGAAAATAAATGTCGCTTATATTAAATGCAGAAATTCTTAATGATCGAATAAGAATTCGACTCCTTGCAGATGGGATTTTAAAAAGAGACGACTGTGGAGCGTTTTATCTGATGGAAATATGATCAAGCAATATTTTATTACACAGAGAATAATTTATCATACGAATGAAAAAAAATGTTATTGGATTCTAAATAAATCTCACGTAAACGTATCAAAATTTTAAAAAAAATCGTTTTTAACAAATTAAGAACATTTAAATTTTTTTTCTAAATGCAAAGATTTATCATTTCAATAAACTAATATCTCTAGAAATTACCTCAATATTGAAAGATTTTTATGTTCCTTCTTTCTTTTTTATTCTATCATAATAAAAATATTAGAAAACTAATTATTTCACTTATATATCTCTATAGAATAAATTACATTAACATTTTTTTTCCAAAAAAAAAAAAAAAAAAAAAAATCATACGTTTGAAAGCTATATAATGTCAGAATTTTCAATGAAAAAGAATTTACCTTTTCTTTCAGCGTAATTTATATTTCAATTAATAAAACTAACTAAATTTAAAAGATAAAGAGTTTAATTTATGGTGCACATTTCTCTTAAAAGGATGGAATGTCTTTAATATCTATTATATTAAATTAAAAGTAATTAGAAGTTCCATAATTAAGTTAAGACAGTAATGAATAATACAAATCTAATCCACGTTTTCTAAATATTTATGCAAAAATTAAAACAAGAGATACATTCAAACAGTGGACAGATCATATTCATGTATTCGTAATCTGTAAAATTTTGTACAAAAAGTTAAACAATTTTTTTTTATTTAAAGTTTAAAAAAATATTGTACTGGCATTAAAGATAAAATATTACATGAACAGGGTAATCGTACAACTTGGAATCTTAAATTATTCAAGAAAAAAAAAATTAAGAGTTTACTTTTTCCACCCGTAAAAACTTTAAAAATCAATGTTCTTATCAACATCGGAATTAGATTCGTTAGATCACAAGCAATTAAAAAAATAATTAAATATATTTGGTTAATTATAGGATTTAAGACAAGCAGAAATACTAAATGAATTTCTTTTCTTAGAAATGCATATTAATTACAATTAATTACAGTATAACATATATAATATCAAATTTCATATCACACACAATCAATTATTTCAAATGAAATATCAAAGAACTTAAGTATCCTTAAATTTTGTGGATAGCTTAGCTGAATTTTGTGCACAAATAAAATAGAAAAAAAAAAGTTAAGATTCTTAAATCTGGAAAAAATTGCATATTTCGATAAGTTTATAATGAGCAATATTTAATAAAGTTTTCTTTATCATATAAGATATTATATACAACTACATATTTTACAATAAAAAAAGGCAATGTTTACCCCATCTGTAAGTTTACTAAACTTAGTTTCTGTTTTGATAGATTGTTATTTTTGACCTAGAATAATTACAATTCTTTCAATTTTATTACCAAAGAGAATGCAAATACGTGCACCCACTTAGTTCTTTAATATTCCTATCCTCATACATTCCTATTAATAAAATTAATTTTAAGGGTTTGAAGATAATCTAGTCATATAAATGCTGATCTCAGATAAAATACAAGAAAAGAATAATTCACTTAATTTGGTATTTTACAAGTCGAACTTGGCAAATTAATAAACATATAAGAAAAACTTATCTGATTACTAAGAAATTCTTGTTTGGTATAAATAACTAAGTTTTTTTAATAAAATCAGTTAAGTATTTCAAAGTTAAATGTTTGTTATTACTAATTTTTAAATAGTAAATGTGACGCACTTGTATTGAAATATATACCGAGATTTTTTTAATTCTGATTGTTCAAATAAAGTAAAGCAACTGAAATAACTGAATGTTTACTTCCTGAGCTGTTAAAGGAATAACGTTAATTTTCGACACAATAAATGTCTTATGAAAAGTCATAAGACATTTCTTAAGCTAAATGATGAAATGCAACTAACAGAAGTGAAGAATATTTATTCAATTGCAAATTAATTAATGGAAAAAGAAAAAAAAAATTAAGAAATTTTTTTCGTTTTGGAGTTCCATTGCAAAAAACTTATGACAACGGACTTGATAAATTGGAGCAACGGTTAGATGAAGACTCGAATCCTAACTGGAATTCACCTGACTTCTGCACAACACCACTTAAGGACTTTGAGATCCATTTCATTTAACGTACAGTAATCATCAGAATACGCACCCACGACTCAACTTCAAGGTCGTGATCCTTTAAAGAGATAAAGACAAGAAAAGAAATTATTAATATGACGAAACCTAAATGTGAAAATGAAGTAAATATAAAAATATTCCTGTCAAATTCAAATTTTTATACTCGATATTTTATATTATACAAACTTATTATTAAATTAAATCAATATTTAAAAAAAAAAAAAAAAACCGAAAAACGTAGGTGTAGGTGTCTGATTTTGAAATATTAATTATTATAAAAAGGAGCAGAGTTTCTTAAAATAAATGGAAACCTGAATTTAAAACAATCCGTATGTATGTAATCGTATTACATTAGAATTTAATGACAATTAACAAAGATCAAGAGCTTTAAACATTTTTACCTTTAGTGATCCTTTTTTTTTCGGAAGGGAGGGGGGATTTTTTTAAAAATCTTCCTAATTTCGATCTCCATCTACATCATCCACAAAAGGAACTTCGTCAGCATCACTTAATGCTAAAATAAATAAATGATACATTTGCTTTAAAAAAAAAAAAAGAGTAGTTACCTCGAATGATATCATAAATTTAAAAAAAAATTATGAAATAAAATGCCTTCTAGTAATTTTTTATTTGAAGTCTTTGGCATCTTGTCCGAAATGCCTTCGCACTCTACCGTTGGAACTCCAATTTTTTTTTAGCTCAAGGCCTTTTTTTTCCATATCCTGGAAAAACCAGAGAGATATCTTCCAAAAATATTTGCTCTTTTGCATCCAGAGACTCCATCGTACTAAGTCTCGTTCTTCTGCAAAAATGTAATGTCATATGTTGTTTTAAAAAATTTTCAGATCTTCTACATACTATGCTTTTTTAAAATGCTTGTTCTCATTTTCTAGAGGTTTTATAGTATTAATAGCATTAAGTTTATCTATTTTACTAACAAATTCTCCTTTTTTATGATTTGCGATCTTATGCACTTAGTCATTAAACAATTTATTGACTCTATGATACTGGGATGCGCTATCGATATATATAGTAGAAGTTTCTGGATGGCAATGCCTGGCAATAAGAGGCCAAAGATCTCTCTTTTTTTCCCCGTCCACAAGAAAAAATAACCCTTCTTTGTCCTCACTGTAAAAAAAAATTACTATTGTAAAAAATATTTGTTTAGGTCTAAAAATAAATAGATATTTAATCGTAACATACCGACAATATATTCCCAGTACAATTTGGGTCATGTTTTGCGTTTTTCGGCCTCTATTATATTTCCTTTTCGTTAGGAAAGTTTCATCCAAAAGGATTGTCTTATTTGCAACAATTTATATTAATTAAACAAAATACATTCCCATATTCAATGCATGTATAGGGTACGTTTGAAAGATAATTGTTGTGTTTTTACCTGGTCCTCCTAGAAGTTTGTCGTGATGAGATGCTACCATTTCTGTCACTTCTCTCAGACGAGAATAAAAATCTACAATAGTAGACCAACTCATTTGCGGTTGTCCTCTTCTCTTTCGAAACAGATTCAAGTGTTCGAGAACTAAACTTACTTGAATTTTGCTGACGAAGCAAATTATCAGTAAGAAAACATGAAGAAGGTGAATTTTGATGCTTTCAAAGAAGGTATTTGATAATGGGTTAATCTGGAAAAAATAAATGTATGTAAAATAAAACGATTAATAATATCCATTAATAGTAACTGATTAACTTTCGTGCGTTATTATATGTTAAAATATGCAGTATTAAACGTTGCAATAAAAGTCGTTTCGTACTTTAAAAGCCAATAAGGAAAGAGCAATATATTTTTTAAAAAAATTATTTAAATTGATAGTAAAAAACGATATTCTTGCTAATGAAATTCTATGTGAATTAGCTAATATATTCATTTATATCATAGGAAATTTTTTGATAAGGTATACTTAGTTTTGAGATATTGCAAATTTTTACCATTTTTTTCATTCATATTTACATTGGTGTTAGTGAATTAAAATTGAAATAAAACTTTTATAAGACTTACTTTCACATTTAAACATAAATAAAAAAAATCTGATACATGTAGTTTCGAATTGAAGCCCTAGTTCAGTAGAGTAAGTTTCGTTTAAAATTTTTTCTTTGAGTATTATATGAGGACTTCAAAATGCTATAAAAAGGCATAGCTTTGAAATAACAATGCCTCATACATTTAACGCCCCCATACATTATTTATACATTAAAATTTCTTAGTCATAATTTAAAAGTTAACTTAATAATGAACTATTTTTCAAGTACACACACACATATATATACAAAATTTCCTTTCGTTTATTTGCTATTTTCTTTTAAAAAAAAACATTTAAAAAATAACGCTAAATATGAAAACTTTTACTCATCTTTACATGAATTAAATTAATTTACCTTTCCCGAGCATCCGAATCGATATTTATTCCTACAAATCCATACCCAACTAATTTTCAACTAGAATCTTTATTTGTCGAAGTCTCTCATCTACAAATGGGACACATAGGGGTCGAAATTCTATCTGGTAATACTCTTGCTTCCGTTAAAATATCTTTAACGGTTTCTTCCTTCAAAGAGCCAATATCAAATAAATTTATATTTTCTAGTGAAGGATGCATCTGAAATATTAAGAAAATTACTCTAAATTAAGTTACATTAGTTTTATTGAGAATAACAAATAAAAAAAAGGCACTTTTATTAAAAATTACATCATATATATTATTTCTGGTTATATTAGTTCAATAAGCTCTATAAAAATGAAAGTAATGATTACATTAATTTAAACCTCAATTTAAAAATTTCGTAGCTTTTGCATTGAAAATCTATAACTTGAATAATCATGAATTGCTATCGTATGGATATTATTCACTATTATTCCGAAAGAAAAGGCTAAAATTCCCTTCAAATTTCATACTTAACTCTTAAAAATGTTGACAGAGAAATGTTTAAATGCATGCTGAAAAAATATAAAAATATGCACAAAATACTCAAGATTTATTAAAACATATGCATTATAGTATATTAATTGTCAAAATAACTTTGAAATATTTTATGAATGAAATGTTTAATAAAAGTACCGAAGAAGAATAAGCAGCAAAAATTTAAATGGATTCTGATTTGGCAATGCTCTGAAAAATGAAATATTGTATAAATATGTAACTTATACAACATTTACTAAACGAGTCAAACAAATTGCTATTCAAAGTTATTTTTAATAACGATTGTGAGAGTCAGATTGGATGAAATGTGCCTACAGAATATTGTAAGATTTGAAAGTGGGGGAACACTTTCTTCTGTAAATTGGAACTGTAAAAATATTAAGAATTTAGGTACATACAAAAGTGAAAAAAAATATCATAAATAACAAACAATTCCAAAACAATATTAAGTCGCATATCAATTACATCAATGATTTTAAAAATGCATCCAAAGTCCTTCTGTCTAGTTTAAAATAATAACTCTTATATTCTTATAACAAACAATAAATTCAACTTTCATTAATTTACA
>BMAW01115022.1:32522-99721 GCA_019974015.1 Nephila pilipes | reverse complement strand
CAAAACGACTTTACTCCAACCTCGATAACTCAGCTGTTTCTGGTCCGATCGACTTAAAATTTTGACACGTTTCAAGCAAAGGTTAGTACTGTAGAAAGACCTGGTTACTGGTTTACTACGAGCGCCATCTCTGGGGTAGTCTCGGGAGTTATTGATTGATGTATTATATATATATATATATATGCCAACTATTTTTCTCCTAAATATCTTCCAAAAATATATATTTTAATTATTTCTTTTTGCAAGTTTTCATATCTTTAGAAAGTATTTAAAAATGTTTCCAAAATTCGTAAAAAAAAAAAAAAAAAATTCCAGATAAAACTGCATCATTTTTTGCTGTTACGAGGCTTCACTCACATAAATATAATTGTATAGACTTGAGGAGGAAAGTACAATTGTAAAGTATTAGCATTACAATAAGAAGTACGTCAGGAAGGACTTTAAACAGATGGATTTCTTAGAAAAAGGAAAAATGATCGTAGGACACAACAGTACCACGGTCAGTTATCTCTTTATTCCTCTATTACTCCATCCTAATACCCTATTTCCCATTCTAACACGTGTACTTTTTGAACCGCCCTCCTAAATACAATGGGTTTATTTATTTTATTCCTTTTTGAGATTTAATAACGAATTCATTTAGTCAGTTGGAAATTTAACGATAATTTTTCGAAGTTTGGTTTTATATTTCCGATTTAAAGGAATATTTTTTGATTTTTCTTATTTCTAGTGACTTTTTTATGGGGAGCAAGTTTGATTATGAATTTATTAAATCCCCTTTTTTGTTATTATTAACTGCTTAAATTTTATCATAGAAGTATATTTAGTTTCCATTTAAGTTATATGTATTATTGTAGGGTCTGTGCTAGAGTTTAAATAGTTTTACAACAGGTTCGCTCCTCTCGTGACGGTTTTAAGAATAAAAAAATAATTAGTCTATCTCTGTGGGAATCGTGATTACAAGTGACTTTTTAACAACCAGTGCGATGAACTCGACAAAAAAAATTAGTTACAAGTTCTACAGAACGAGTCCGATCACTCTGTATGAATTTTATTATTATTATTACTTGTTATGCGTTGATTACAAATACGAACGTATTACAGATAATTCTTCCTTTTTTTTTTCCTTTTTTTTTTTTTGGTAATAAATTGTGAAAAGAAGTTTTAAATAAGTATCAAAAGGAAATTTTCATTCAGTTTCAATAACATTGATTGTATTGAAATTGAAACATTGAAATTTTCATTCAGTTTCAATAACATTGATTGTATAACAAGTTCATTTGACAATTATTTGTGTCCTCTTCATCTTTTACTATATATTTTCAGATTTATGTTATCAATATTAACATCAATGACCCATAACTTTAAATTTGCTTTTGCTTCTTCTTATAGAAATAACTGAGAAAAAGATTTTATATATATATATAATCTTTTTTTATTACATAAATTATAAAAAATTTCCATTATTTTGCTTTTCTTTCTCTTGGCTTTCTATTACAAATTTTTTGGTTCTTTAATAAATATTTTTTGTTTTGGAGTCTCTAGGTTTAAATTTTTAGACTGTTTAAATTATTTATAGAAATTTTTTATTTGATTTGCATAAATATTATTTTGGTTTTTAAATGATTCTTTAAATATGTAGTTTTTTATAAATTAACAGTATTGAATTTATGATTTATATTCTTAGATTGTTCATTTGTTGTGCTATTTTGTAAACTTTTAGTATTGATGCTTTGTAAAAAATTTTAGATGTTAATTTTAAAATAAATAAATCGCACGCAGTTAAAGAATTATAAGAATAATGCCACGAATAATAAACATAATAATAAAAAAAAAGAATACCACGCAAAAAAGAATTCTGAAATTGTTTATATTAGTAAGTTTCGTCACTCCAGTTCAAGAAATATTTTGTACTTAGTGTTCATTCAAATTTAAACATATAATGCAATTGACCCAAGGTTCACAGTTAGTGGTATTTCTTTTTCTTTTCTATCTTTTTTTGCACATCTTCGCTTTTTTATAAAAGTGTTTTCAATTTACTTATACATTACGCGACACTGAAAATGCGACAGCAAGATGGAGTGGCCAGCAAATTTTGCACATTTCAGGGTAGATGCAAGTCACCGATTTATGCGAATGATGTGACGCACGTTGAAGAAGATATAAAGGAAGAAACGTTCAATTTTCGTGCCGTTATTTCTGTTGGGGAAATCATTGCATAAAATTTGTTCTTGTTTCAGAGGACGCGTGTAATAGCAGAGGGTGCCAGGGCGTCGTCAACGGAGGCGGTTCTAGCAGACAAATGATTTTATGAGTGGCATGGTGATCGAACTGAGAAGGGCAGGTAGGTCCATGTAGTAAATCTCAGCTGACACACACCTGGACGTGTCCACATCACACCGGCTGTGACGAAGATGGTTGGAACAAGAAAATGTGGGGAGTTTGAGGGGTGCCGGTGCAGCCAGAGTGATGTCAGCACGCATGGATTGACACATCCGCAGACAAGCGGTGGAGGACCCGGAAACTACTTCTATCTCCATTCTGCAGTATGTTCAAGACACCCTGGATGTTCCCATATCAACCAAAACTATTTCCCTCGATTGGTTGCTAGTGACTTGCACTCATCACGTCCGATAAGAGGACAATAAGAAGACTGCATAGACGCCAACGTCTGTAATGGTGCAGGATTCGAGATATGTGGACGACGGAATGGTACAGGGTCGTGTTCTGAAATGAGTAGTGCCTCTGTTTCTGTAATGATAGTCACCACTTGCGAATGTGGCTTCGTTTTAGAAACAGGTTCAATCCGGCATCAATAGTGGAATGCCCCACCCCACGACATTTATTTGGGGAGCAGTTGAGTACAATTCCAGATCACCACTAGTTTGTGTTCAAGTCACTGTGACGGTCCACCAATACGTGGATGTTGTGCTGTGGCTGGTGACACTCCCCTATTTTCAGGGGCTGCCTAATGCCCTTTATCAGCAGTATAATGCTTGACCGCCTACTTTTCTCATCAGCTACCGTTCTCTGCTTCCTTTTTCTCATAACTCCCTTTCGGTCAAAAAACCTTTGTTCTCTAGAAGCTGAGAACAACTTTCTTTGGGGAATAGTTTAAGCTCTACGGAGGAAACTTTCATGTTTCAATCTTTAAAGGCACAGCTAGTATCGATCTTTAAGGCTCTTAAAAATAACGCACTATCCGATTCTATTTTTGGTTGGTTGTATGTAATGGAATATATTATGCTAAACACAAAGTAATGATTCTTTGAAAAATCAGTACAAAATTAATGATAAAAAAATCTAAATTCTGCTCGTTCACAACTTCTTTGTAAATAAAAATAGTTTTTCTGATTTACCTCCCCGCACTCCTTCTTTAACCATGAGAAATTTTAAAATATGGGGAGAAAATTGGAATAAAAAATGCTCCTTGAAGGGGAGGAATAATATACAAAATGGTAAAAATAATTGCCATTAAAAGCTTTTTTTTATCATCATCAGTATCATCAATACTATAATTAATCTGGGCTATTTCCCTCGTCCGGGGAAAACGGCTTTAGCCACAGCCATTATTATAAACTAGGTATAGATTTTACTTTCTCCCTGGTAGCTAGAGCCCCATTTTTTACCTCCAATTCTGAGCAAATCAGCTGAAAAAATTATTTTAATCACATCAAATAACTACTTAAATGGTAAAAAAATTATCACCTGTGAACAATATGGATTCAGGTGAAAACTTTACATCATCCAACAGTTTCTTAGATTGATCGAACCAATAAAATCCGGTTTGAAGTTCAGAATGGCAAATCGACAGGTTTTTCTTGACTTACACTGCTAGCCAAAAGTTTTAGATAATACTGTTTTTCCCAAATTAAATTTCAGAAAACACATTCGCAACAATAGAAACAATGAAAGTGGCTGAAAATGTTTAAATCACGTACTCTGGCTATGAAAAAATTATAGCGGGTGTTTCACAAGGGTCACTCTTAGGTTCTGTTCGTTTCAATATATTTGTGAACGATATTCATTGATCACATAACACCATTAACTATATGTACACAAGCAACACTGTTATACTAGCTCAGTACACAGAACTAAGCAACATAGCATGGCCATCGATCAGACATATTTCTAGATTATAAAAATAGTTCTTCAAATGGAAAATAATCCTGAATATTTTGTGAAACACAGAAGCCCTTTTCTTTCAAAAAATAGAAAAAGAATAATTCGTATTAATGATCAATCCATTTCTTAGTCTCCGCACATCAAATATCTTGGTGCAATATAAGATAAAGCACTTTACAGCTACATATCAAATTAACTAAAAAGAAAATCCGAGATTTTGTGAGTAAAAGCTAGGGTCTTGAAAATGACTCAAAAAACAAGATGCTTATCTATACTCTGATTCTCAAGCTATTTCTTACTTATGCTTGTCCAGTCTGGGGTTTTGCAGCAAAAATTCACAAAATAAGTTAGAAAAATCTGGAAGGGTTGTTGTAAGACACATTGTAAATACTCGATGGCTTATGAGGAGCGAAGACCTTCAAAACGCCCTAAAACTACCGACACTAAAAGCTTCACATGCAAAAATTCGGAAAACTTTAAAACCGTCACAAATCGATCCCTTCGTAAAATAAAAAGATATTTTCTTGATCCAAGTATTAAAAGATCAAGAAACCTTCTATTTCAATCTTAAATATCAAAAAGTTTCTGAAATATCCGTATATTCTTTTCATAGTATACAAATCTGCTAGAAATAGCTGTCAGAAATAGCTAAGACTCGGAATAAAGCAATTCGGCGTCAAATTGCGAAAGCTAACTGTTTGCTGAAAGCTATGTCTCTTAAGTAGTACCATCTTAAAACACAAATAATTTATATTTTCATCTTTTAAAAGCAAGCCCTTAAAACTTAATTTTTCAAAATCTTAGTTAAATTCTGGGCAAGGCTGAAGTCATGGTGCATAGCGGATCCTGATGATGAGATTAAGAGTGAGAGGCTTAAGTGCTCCAGCATCACTGTCAACACCACTTCAGGTCATACTGCAATGATGTTAATTGTGTGATCCATTTGCTGCCTCCGGGCTAGTAATAAAAATGTATTTCTAAAATCTTTTTATTTATTTACCATAAAAATATTATCAATACACACTAGTTATCAAAAATTTTATTCGAGGGAAAAGATTAGACCACATTTTTATACAACTCAATAATTTCCCTTTTCTGGCAGTGAGATATCACAAATGTATTCTTTAGATTCGTTAAAACAGCTTTCAATTGTGAAATGAAGTATATTTAATGATTATATCTCTCTTAATAAGGTCATGGCTAAAAATCATTTTGAAACGTATCCGATATTAAATTACAGAAACAGTTAATAAAACAATACTATAATTATACATAAATTGCATACATCTCGTTAAACATGAAATTATTAGCTCCTTCTAAATAAATCAGGATTTAATTTTCAAGAAATTTAATTAAATTAACTATATATACTTTTTACAGCATAGATTCACTTCGCTATTAGAATTATGGACATATTACATAATAATACTATTTAATTAAGTGTGATTAATATTTATTAATAACTTTTAATATTTTAAAAGAATATTATTAGAGTAAAATTAATCGTAAATACTCAATAATATCTTTCTGATTCTTGAAAGAAGAATGGGTGTTTACGAGTGTATATAATGCAAAACTTTCCTATAGATTTTAAGAGTTTTTATTTCATAGTTTTAACCATATGTTCGACGGGAACTATTACTTCTTTTGTGTCAGGCACACACATCCAGTTAAATTAAATTAATTTTTCTCTTTTATTATTTAAGAAACGCTACTCTCTAATTGTAAATTGGAATATTGCCTATGACCCTGGTGCTACATGTTTCTTCCCGAGTATGAAATCGATGTCAGGAACATAATTTCAATTACAATCAACACCAGTTGTTACGTTGTCTGGAGGGTTGATTCTAACTACCAGATTTCTGGAAATGTTGACTTTTTTTTTAGTGTTGTGTAATATTTCAGAATTATTAGTAATTAGTATCACACATTAAACTACAAAATTTGAATTATTTAGAGTTAAAATTAAGATTTTATAAATAAACTTTTATTTTTTCAGGCATTTAAAAGACTTTTGAAATCTAATACAGTAGTTTGTGTATCAAATACAAGAGTTATTTTGCATTGGCATTTTATTATATTGAATAAATATCCAGTTTATTTTTGATATCTTTATATATTAAAATATAAATTTTCCCTGAGCAAAAACTGGTTAAATTCTGAACTACTTTTATTGAATTTATATAGTAAGAACTTTTGTCAGTTACTCATTAGTAATAAGTTTTTCATTTCGTGACTTAATCTTGAAAGCATTAAAATTCGTTTTCAATAATGTATTTGGCTTAAATTCCTTTGATTCATTTTTGTTATATCTATCAGACTCTTTGGAACCTTAATTTCGGGAATGAACTGAGAGTAGAATGCAAGGATTTAATGAAGAAATGAAGCTTGAAATTTTTCTGAAGAATATCACACATACGATGACAATTACACAAATTTATTTACTAAGCACGTACACAAGGAAGAATAGATAGGGAAAGGTAGAGATAGAGACTACAATGATTTTTACAAGATCTTGACATTTGAAACAAATTACATGTGCCTTGTGTTCCCGAAGTTGATGCCGCTTTGATTGGCACCCTTATTTGTTCCGTATTGGAGGTTAATAATGGTTTCTCCAGCACGGAGTTGTTCCTCAGTAAATTCTCTTTCATTCTTTTCGGCTGGCTTAGGTCCTAGGAAAGGTCCGGGAAATTCTGGATGAAGATAGCACTGAAAAGACAAATATAAATATGATATCTTTTTTAATGTAATGTTATTAAAGTATATAATTTCGTTAATGAATTTATTTAGCAGAACAACCAAAATAATTTTAAACTAAGGGAGTCTAGGAATGTTTGTAAATCAGTTTGAAAAGAACTTGATTGTCTAATTATCAAAACTGCTCTTATAATGTCGTGTAAAACCTTTGAATTTCTTTAAGCTTTCTTCCCCTTCGAGTGAATATTTAATTTTATTTGCTTGCTCCACTGTTTCCAACAGTGAATTCAGTATATACATACATACATACATACATATATATATTCACTGGAGTTTTAAATGCAGTATTAACTTGTCCGAATAAGTATATTTCGCTGGGCAATTATCTATAACATCCAAAGCAGAGTTAAGTCAAAGTTTCATCGCTCAGTTTAATATAAGAAAAGTTCATCTAAATACTTATATGTAATGCATTCTCACAGTAAATGAAAATAGTGCACCAAGAAGGAGAGAGAGGCATTGGATATAAATGAAATTTAATATATACGATAAAGATACATATGAAAGTTGTATGTGATCTCTAACTAAGAGTAGCAGAGTAGTTAGTGAAGCCATTATGGTCCCTAGATTATTCCTCTTCAATAGGGCGTTGCACATCCACGTGATGATGTAAAAGCCACAATATAATATGGTATTCAGTAAAATAGATGCCTCGCATTGTCTAGGGCAAACTGGCCACGTGCTTACAGTATGATGCTTTCTAAATATCGTATATTGCGGTATGAAGCCAGATCACATTTCAATTGCTCCCAGATAGAATCTATAAGGGACAGATCAGGGGAGCATGAAGGTAAAAGAAGTTCTTACGCATGATAAATGCAATCCTGGACAACCTACGCCGTAAGCAGCTGGGAATCATGTTGCTGAATCAAAGAATCAGAGCCCCTTGTAAGTAATTGGAGGATATGAGCAATATCATTCAGCGAGGGGGAGAAGGATTATCTCTTATTAAGGCCCACTGAAAATTATAAGTCTACGTGGCTTCAAACATTAATGGAAAATCCAACCACTCATTTTAAGTGTTTATTGCTTTAACATTGCAGCTAAAATTTGTAACAACTCCTAACCACTTTTTTAAATGTAATATCTCATTTTCGCTCCAAATAAATTTTGGTGTACCTGATCTATAAGATTCTAATCCAACGCATACTCCAATCACTTTGTATATGTATGTGTGAGTATAATAATTCACTTTTATATAAACATGAATATTGGATTTTATGAAAATAAATTTTTGGATGGCCCTGTCCTGAGATCATGATGAGACAGTTCATTCTACAGGGTATTTCTAAACTCATTGGCAAAAAATTTAAGGAGTGATAGAAAGCATTTAAACAAGCACTTTTCGCCATACAATGCATAGGCGGAGAGCAAACGGTGAGGCGCTAGACGTAATGGAAAGCATAATGAGCGAATTTTCTCACACACATCATCATTTCTACCGTGGATTTCAGGAGACAAGGCGACGCTCAGTAAGACCATAGCCTCCTGAAATTCACGATAGAAATGACGATGCGTAAGAAAACTAGCGCTTTATGCTTTCCATTACAGCGCCATCGAACAGTCGGTTCACCACTTGCTCTCCACTTGTACATCATATAGTTAAATTGCTTCTTTAGATGTTTTCTATCACCCCTTAAATTTTTGCTCATGATTTTCTAAGCACCCTGTATGTGTAATACGTGATCTCAAAAATCATGTCCGTTTTCTTAGTTGAATACGGACATGAAGAAGAAACTTTTTCATTGAAAAATTATTTTTATAATTCTAAAAAATGATTAAAACATCATTATAAAGCACAGAAGAAAAAAAAAATCTCAGCTCTGTTAATAATTTTAAAAGATATATGTCACAAGGCCAAGGAGTCTTAAATACGGTATTGTACTATTTCTCGCATATATCTTGGTACCCTTAAATAACGAAGTTAGTAGTTAAAGAAAATACCCAGTACTTAGATACTGAAAAGTATTTATCATTGAAAATATAAATTTTTCATTTGAATTAGAGAAAGGATCAATTGACTAATTATTATTCCTCTGCACACGATTATTTTTGTTTCTCAGCAGACGATTATCATTATTCCATTAATAGCTCAACAATTTCTCGAGAAATAATCATGCTTCCTTAAAACATAAATTTCTGTTCAAGTGTACTAAATTCAATTAAAGAATTTTATCTTCCGCAAACGCGGTAAAAATAAGCACTACTTTCTGTTTATCTAAACTCAAAATAGAGCTACTGAATTATAAACGCGTTTTCAATAGCACTGTTATATGAATTATAGCATTACTGATAATAATACTGTCATATAAATATTAATTAATTATATGAATGCATTGATTTCTTACCGATCGGCCTAGTGCCATGATACATTGCGTGACTTGAGGAATGTTACGACGTTCCCATAGATCGACAGTTTGGAAGACATCGATTTCAGCAACACCATACTTCTTCGCAGCTTCTTGGAACTTGTTGATATTCTCCATCATTTTGAATTGACCACCGGCTGTGTTGATTTTCTTTATGATTCCAGGTGATAGTTGATTCATCACTCTGAAAAAAAATAAGACATTGTGAATGACCGAATTATCATAATATTCATAGAGTATGTTTCGTAAAATTTAAAAAAACAATGCTTTCAGAAAAATCGTTAATCACTCATTCTCGATTTCAAAGTGCAACATATATTTTGGAATGAAATTTTGATTTATGTTTATGTGGATTTGCAGTGGATAAAGATTGTGTAATTTTGAAGGTCGAAAAGGGTATCGGAATTATAATTCTCCTAGTCTACTTCAACAAGTAAAAATTCTAAGACTAAAACAAAATCTATATACAATAACTCTTGTTATGCAACAAAACCACTTAACAGCCTATAGAACTTGTAACGCCCTTTTAAAATTTCTACTGATATTTTCGAGCCGCTGTAGCCTAGTGGTCATGGTCGCGAATTCGCAATTGGCATTGTTTTTGAAGAGTCGTGGGTTTGAGTCCTGACATGACTAAGGATTCTAAGTGTAGCGGGGCTGCTGCACGTTAAATCTGCAGAGGTTTGAAATCATTCCATTGGCGTAATGTGGAATTCAAAACGGGAGATGCCAGCCCTGGTGTTGTCCCCATTCCTTGACCACGGTTCAAAATTACGAAGTTCGTAGCCAATACCCCTAGAGTTGCTTTTAAATGATGTGATGTTGGGCTGTTCGCGATTTTCTCTTCTCTAACCTTAGGGACTTTCATCGATTTGAATTGCATAAAATTACAGTTTTTTCTCAACCCAAATGAAACGTGATCAGGTAAATTAGATGAAGAAAGAAGTGAAGCGAAATAATTTAGGTATAATGATATATAAATCAAATAGAATTAATGGAAAATGAAGGGAGATAGAAAGTAACGACTTGCTGTCAGAGAATTGTTATTCGGATTGAAATTCTCTTATTAGTTTTGTGGATTGAAGAGAGTTCTACTCAAAACATTAAGGTACGTTGTTACTGTTGATGAGAGTTGTTGAATTAAGAACGAGTGAACTGGTAAGATAAGATGTGCTATTTAAAACATAAATTATAATTGTGAAAAGGTTGGGATCCTAGAGAGAGCTACATTAGATATTCTGCGGTGATAAACAATAAAGAATTCTGTTTTGTTCTTGTGTGTCTTCAATTGGTATTTATTCATTATTGCTTAATATAAATTAATAATATATAGCACAAGAAGCGAGTAGAGAAGGGCAGACACTACAGTGCGACATTAATATTCAATCAATGAATAAATATATTGATATTTTTAGACTTCATTTTTACTATCATCAGTGACAAATGCGTACTACCACTGCGCTATAATAAGATAATTTCGGAAGAAATACTGTTCGTTTCCTTTCTCCTTTCAGGGTCTTTCATTTTTAAGGGCGTACGGAATTTATGATCCCACAGCAGCCGAGTGATCTTTTCTCTCTCCAAAAAGGGCCATTATATTTGAAGAACACTGACGACGAGCCCTCGGGATTCTGTAGCGATCTTTTCCTATTTCCGACCATCTCCTTTGTTAGCCCCAGCACTAACTTTTTCTTCTTCTTTCACCTTCTCTTATATCCCATATAGTAATTATTTGTAAAAATTACTGACGTGATACACTTGTTCACCAGTATATTAACTAGTTAGGCGCGCATGCGCAGCTCGTGCAAATATGGCCCTTGTTTCAATAAAACCGAATAATAGTATGAAAATAACAAACAAATAAAACGAAAAATCTTGAAAATGGATAACATGGGATAACGAATTTTTAAATTTAATAGTGTTAGGCTTTATTGCTTGTTGAATAATGTCAGAAAAAGCGTATGAAATCTTAACATACATTCAGATACTACATTTAATGCATTTTTTTTAAAAAAAAAAATTGAAATATTCTGTTTAAATTGAATAAAATAATTGCTAGCTTGCGAAATGATGTATTTGATAAATATTGAAGTGAAAAAGTAACAAAAATAAATTAAAACTAAAACAATCAAGAAGTCGTTCTATTTTTCTTCCATTTTATTAAAATTTACAAGAAATTACAAACAAAAAAAATGAAGCATATGTTCTTTTTTTTCCTCCTAATTGTACTTGTGTGAATCAAACTATTTTATAATTAATATTAAGAACATATAACAGACTGCAACTGAAAAACGTGGTGAAACAGTTAAAATAATGATAGCTAAAGAGTCGTCTGTTATTCAAAAGATGCACAAACATGAAGTTAAACTTTCTGCAGTTTGCGTTAATTGCCTTTCTGTGATAGCTTTTGACCATTTTGCTGTGAGACCATCTTTATGAAGAAAGATTTTTTAATTAATATTTGTGAGAAAACGACTTTCTGTTTACCAAAATATTCTTATTCTATTTACTTTTGAAAAGAACTTTAGAATTGTTTATCACGGTATAACAGCCCTTGTTATACCATGCTTACCTTGCTCTCTATACATCTCATAAAGCCAATCAGTCAACTGTTTATCAATATAAAGTATCATTTTTATAATTTCTTAAGGATTCGTATTCGAATTTATATCGTTAAAGAGTCGTCTTACTCAAAAGATACTCTAACATAATGTTAGTCTTAGCGAGATTTTATCTCATAATATACAGATAGTGAATTAGGTAGAAATTAATGAGATCAAATACTTTTGAGCCTTATTTTTTATTATTAATGGTACAAGTTACATTAACAGGATCTTTATAAAAATCAATTTTAATCAAACCAAATTTTTTTTTATAAATCAATTAAAATTTTGTTTATTTTTTTTTTCTGAGGAGCTGGTTAAATATAAATCATATTTTTTGCTGTGCCTTGAGAAAAAAAGTTTAAAATTCTTACATTCGGATATTAATAGAACTCGTGTTAGTAGGCTAAAAATCTTAATAATCTTTTCCGTTATTTAAAATTTTACACAGCAATCAAATGATGCATCTTTATCTTAACAATTGCTCTCTTAATTTCAAAAAACCAATGAGAAACAACGATAAAAATGAACAATTCAAAACATGAATTTAAGATATCGTCAATCGGGACAAATTTTTAATTAATGAATTCGATTTATCACTTTCTTTTTACGTTTCACTCTTTTATAACCCCAATTCAAATTCTCACGTTGAAAATTACTACTACTTTCAACTCTCGAGTCGTGGGAAGCGAATAACCTTCCCGATCCCCATTAGAGAAATCAAGAACATTCTGCATTAAAATAAGGGAATATTATTTTATTGAAATAAATGTATTTATTCGAAATATAATTTTAAAAAATTGTCCTGCAATTGCGACACATACAGATGCTAAATTATTAGCAATCAGAAGAAATTGAGGAGTTAGTCTATCTGAAATCATATGCTTCTGGGTCGAATATACACTCTATAAAAAAAAAAAAAAAAAAAAAAAAAAAAAAAACGATGCACCATGAAGGAGTTGTCCGATGGGAACACAAATTGGTGGATAGGAAAATTATGTACAGAATAGAAAATGATTAAAATTTCAAAAAAATTTAATGATTTATTTCAGAGTTACATAAACCTCCAATTACTTATTCGAGTTCAGAGTTACTTATCAAGCTCGTTAAGGTAACGAGCTCAATAAGGTGTTGAACCTCCTCCAGCCTGGATGTAAGCTGCCACACGACGTGGCATAGAGTGATAAGGTTCCTTGATGGTCTCCTGTGGTATTTCTTGCCATATTTGGACCAATTGTCGGGCTAGGTCATCAACATTCCCAGGTAGATGCAGTCGCCTTCCCATTATATCCCAGACATGCTCAATTGCAGAGAGATCTGGCTGGCCAAGAAAGTGATTGACAAAATGTTAGACAGTTCATAGCAACACGTGCCGTATGTGGTGTGGCATTTTCTTGCTGAAAAATAAGACCAGGGTTCTGCAAAATGAACGGCACCCCAGACCCTAACTCCTGGTTGAGGGCCTGTGTGGCGTGAAATATTGAAAGCAGGATAGGCACGCTGCCCTGGGCGTCTCCAGAAGCGTCTTCGATGATCGTCAGGACACAGTTGGAAGCGGGATTCGTCGCTAAACACTATACGTCCCCAGTCAGTATCATTCCAACCTGATCGAGACAAGCACCACTGTAATATGGCTCGAAAGTGTGCAGGCGGGAGTGGCAGGTGGTGTAGCGGTCGATACGAGAGTAGATTTCGCTCTATCAGCCGCCTGTGAGTGGTCATGGTGGACACTGGTGTGCGAGTCACCCTTCTGATGGTTGATAACAATGAATCAGGCGCTGTGACAGCTGATATGACAATCACTCAGTCCTCCTGATCTGCTGTGGTCCTAGGTCGACAGCTCTACCATGATGTCGCTGAAATCTGAGATTGTCCACCCATTCTTGCCAGCATCTTCTAATCGCTGCATCGCTTCGACCCATATGACGAGGGATTCTCCGATTTGCCCCACATGCCTCTTTCAATCCAATGATACGACCTCTTTCAAACTCTGACAGTTTCTTGTAAAGAGCTAGAATCCTGCGGCGAGGCATTTTTTCAGTCGTTGAAAAGTATCCTAAATCGCAATGCTATGGAAAATGCGACCATCAGATTGAGAATAGCTTCTTATATACATCTGCTGAGTGCACAGTTCCGATGCGCTGTAGCTTCCTTTATTCATTCATTGGACACCAAATTTTAATCAATTGCATGTTCGGTCCAAATGTCTTTGCATACGATATTTCATTACAATCGGGCAACTCCTTCTAGGTGCGTCGTTTTTTTTTTTTTTTTTGTTATACAGTGTATTAGGTTGGCTGCTGCTATTTCATGTGATCCTCGTTTCTAGTAATTACCACCTGTGCTCTTCAGTAAGTTTATTGGTGATGTATATATTGTGTATCACCCACTCACGCAAAATGGCCCGGGAGCTTTTTAAAATGATCTCACATTTTATAATTGTTTCTGACTAGGAGTATAGAAGAGAAATTGTGATAATAGTTGACTCAATGTACTGAGATATTCCCATACTAATGGAATATGACACTAACGACTCATATGGAACATTTTTAGGCACTTTTATAAACAATAAAAGTTTAAATTTTTATTCAGATGACTCATCTCCGGGGTCACAGGTTGACACCAGGTTAGCCACATACTGTCAGCGGGTTAGCCAGGCCTTCCCTAGAACAATGTTGATTCATGCAAATCAAACCAGATGAAAACAAATAACGCATTTTAAAAAATAAATGCTAAGCAACTAACATGGAAAAATATGCTCTCAAAAAGAGACCATGTCTAGTTGAGTCCTGTTAAGTTAGCTTAAGGATTGCAATTTTCAGATTCGTTCACTGGAATCGAATCTGGATAAATCAATTTGAATTTGGAGAATGAAACTCTAAAGAATAGAAGTAAATTTAAAATAACCAATGGTCTGAAAAGAAAAAAGCCTAGCGTTAAAAAAAACACTAAAACAATCAAAAACCATCAAAACAAATACCAATATGTATAGATCACAATAACCCTAAAATGCTAAATAAAATGCCCTAAAGAAATTGAAGAAATAATTTTAAAAGGGTTTTAAAATGACCCCAAAATAACATCATACGTAAATGAACTTCTAAATTAATAAAAATAATACTATACTGAATAATAAATTCTCCTCAGCATTGAAATACATCAAAGCAAAGGGCTTCAAATACGGGTGATCGATACGAAATATATTGAGATAATTAATTGTGTGTTGTGTGTGTGTAATACGCATGATCAAGAAATATTTTTAAGTGTTTAGAAATCTCTAAAATGACCAAAAACTATTCTTAAAAGTTCAAAAAAGGACCGAGTTTTCTGGATACATACATACATACATATATATATAAAGTCCAGAAAACGACAAACAGTTGATATAATACATGTACATTTCTTTAATCTAAGGGTCATGGTCAAAGTTTATGTTAAGGTTAGCAACAACAAGATGCTGAATTGATGGTTTGTTTATATATTAACGTTACACGTAAAAGAAACACGTGGTCTTTCGGCGGCAAACCTTGTAATTTTGAGTTCGGTCAAGTGATGAGGATAATATCTCAGCGGGCATCTCCTCCAAACTTCCACAGCATGGGAGGATTAGGGAACTCGACAGATTAACGTGCATCAGCCCCGATACACAGCAGATCCTTAGTGATATAAAGCTCGAACCTACTTCGCGACAGAAGCAAAGGGTTCGTGGCCATGACCACTAAGCTACCGCAACCATGATTGATATCATGTCATACTAGTATGGCTTGCTATCTTTTGGAGAGTTTTTTGTACATCACATTGTTATCTCTTATTTCGAGGCAAATACTTTTGATGTTAAAAGATAACACATATCTTAGAAATAAATGCAAATCTTCTACAAATTAAAATAAACGCTTCTTTTAACCGCTTTAGTGAATGTGTTGAATGCAAACAGAATGTGCAAGCTGTTTTTTTTTTATTTGATTTGATTGTATAATGAAAAATAATAAGTTTAGAGATCTTTAAATTTAAGAAAAACGAAAATGGGATTTCTTTTTCTTCAATCACGTGGTATTTTAGTTACAATCTTTTAAATGTGTGTAAATGATTTTTATGATAACGATAACATGATTCTGTAAAATTTGCTTTAGTGACGTGATTATGAAAATCATTCATTAATAATAATTAATTTTTTTTTATTTCATTGTAATAGAAAAAATTGTACTGCTCTGGTAGAAGTGATTGATCAGAAGCTCGTGAGTGTTTTACTTTCAGTTATTAAAATTTTTATATGTTATTATTGTGTAATTGTATATCCAATGTCTTATATAAAAATTACAACAATTGAGTTTTATTCGAATGCTATTGTAAGAACCCTCCTCCAAATATATTGATAAAATTATTAGCCAGATTGGACTTTTAGTAGTGATTTTAGAACAATAATTCATGCGCACTGTATATATTTATGTACAATAAAGCCACGCTAAATCGGATCTCTTTAACTATGATAGGTATATGCGAATAATTTATTTTTAATTTGAGAAGCGATAGTAATATAAGCGTATATTTGCTTCCACCACATATTTTGAAGTATTATTTTCCATACTGAAATATTCCAATAGTTATGAAAATGTACGAATTTAAAGGGAAGGGGACCTTACAAATATCCTGTGCAAAGTCAAAAAAACTTTAGTTTCACCTCTTATCACCAGGGACAAATGGTATGCGGTGCTACGTTGTCTAAATTCAAATTTTTTTTTTTTCTAAATGGATCTTTTGAAAAAAAAATATGTTAGAGCTCCGTCGTTTTTGAACACATTGGTGTCAAAACTTTAACGATACTACCTAATCGTAAAGTTTTCGAGAAAAACATAAACCTTGTTAAACTCACTTTTTTTTTTTGCTATTGTTTAAATTTCGCGCAGAGTTTTTCAGAAACCATTTATCATGTTGGTTTTGAAATATTATACATATGTTCAAAATAAGTTTCTTTAAGAATTTACATCACACACAACACAATTTTTAGACAAATCATTAACACAAAATTTTTTATATGAATTTTAATTGTATTTTTTCTTAAAATTTCAAAGTTTTCTTAATAATTGCACTTAAATTCTTTTTCTAAATTTTTAAAGTATGTATACATTCAAAACTGAACACATTTTTCTTCTAAATAACGATACCTTAATAAATTTTCATCATTGCTGAACTTGAATCCTGCGCGTGGTAAAATACTGATTTTCGTAATTTTGAAAAAAGTTTCCAATTTATATTCTTTATACCTTTTTTTTTTAAAAAAAAAATATATAAAGTATGAGAAATAATATAAATGTATAAGAATAAATCTATATAAAAAGTTTCAAATTTTTCTGCTTTGTTTTTCGGCTGCTAGTCACTTCAAATGACAGGATACCTAAAGTCTGTTATTTACACTAATTTATTGCAATTAATTTAAATATTATAGATAATATTTACATTAAAATACTATGAGTGTTGCATTTACTATGCAAATATAACTTTTAATATACTCTTGAATGAGTAGATATAACGTACTCGGACACGACGTTTGGTTGATTTTTAGTGTCCCTTCTTTTTAGAATTTTGGTGGGCAAGGAAAGTGGCCACGCCTCTACAATAACCACGGGACATAATCCTTTCTTTTTGTTGGATAACAAAAATAATAATCTTAGCTATTGATCACTGAACACCCCAACTGGGAAAGGAGATTTCACCTGAAAACTGTAGCATCTGGTGCTGGGGTGGTTCCCAGGAGATCGGACTCGACAAAGTCAAGACTTGACATGAGTGTTAATGGAAACAGAAACGTCGCTTGACCTCTCACACGAGTACGTCTACCTTTAATGAGGATCTTATCCGGATGTACAAGAGAGACCACTAACAAACTTGTTAAGTGTAGTCACCGCTATTTCATTAATAAGTTATATTGTTGTGAAAAATCGTGTTTCTATGCATACGTGGCTAGTTGTTAAGGATCCCGAGAATCCTCGAGTGAAGAAAAAAGAAAACATTAAATCTAATTTGAATTGAATATAGTTATAATATGAGGAAGAACTAGAGCAAATGGCCTTGAGACTCCTATTTTTTGGTAAATGAAGGCAGGTCTGTTTCTTGAGTGCACCTTTTGACATCAAGCACTTGGAAGAAGGTGAAATATTGAAATTTATACCTAATTATGGAACAAAAACTTATAAAACCGTATAGACGAAGAAAAAAAAACTATTTGTATAAGAAATGCCTTGAAAGTGATTTAATTTTGATGGGCATGGATTTAACATGACCATCTATATAATGGAATAACAAAAATGATTGATGTATGTAGTATTTTTAAGTAATGATAGCGATTAGTGGGAATTCCCGAAATCTAAACAGTGATTGATAAAATAAAATATTTTCAGATAATTTTCTTGCAGTCATCAGTGGATTTAAATAAGTAAGAGGAGCTCATGACGTTATGTTTTAATCATTAGATATTTTTTTTTTCAAATGAGGTACGAAGGTTCTTAATATATAGTGCTAGAATTTGTTAATAAGATTCTTCAATTATTTTTTCCAAGCAGAATCTGATATTTTATTAACTGTATGAAGAAATATAACAAAATATGAATAAATCTGCCACTATAATAGATCACATGCATTCAGTAGTGGATGCAGAGAAAACACACGAGGGAGGGGAGCACAGAGTCTTGTTTTATAAGGATTTATTTGTGAGCTTATTACAAGTAAATATTTTTTTTAAAAAAAAACAGGTACACGGGACACAGAAAAACTTTATTTAAAGGGCTTAGATAAACTGTAATTATAATTTTTGAACATTTTTCTTTGCAAATATAGATCTAGAACCTCTTCAAGATCTGTTTTTGTGTTTTTGTTTATATTTAGCATACTCAGATCATTCAACCTTTCTTGACCCATGGTGGGACCTTAAAAATGCCTTTATTCTTTTTGAAGCACTACATTATTTTTAAGCAGTAGCAGTTGTGGTTGGTAAAACAAATTGCTTAAAACTGACATATATCTCAGAAATAAGAAAATCCAGGTAGAGTAAATACATATTTACTCGAAAAAGTCCATAATAAGATCAGTAATGCGAGAATTAGCAATCATAAGCAAATTGATAACTAAAAACATACAGTTCGATAGATAACTCGGTCCTATACTCGAACACAACAAACAACTTCGAAGCATAACAACAAAATAAATACTTTTATGTTTGGTAGGGTTTATTTTATAAGAATTTTAAAAGATTGGTAATTTGACTTCAGAGAAGACAGTGTTTAATATAAAATTTCACTTGTAAAGCAAACCTAATATTATTTATACAACCAGAATATGTTGATGCCTGTTTAAGGAAATGAAATCATACGAATGATCAAATTTAAAGAAAATTTATAAGCTGTTTAAAATAACTTCATAGAATTATAACATTGATACATAATCTCTTATCTCACTTCCTCCTCATTCAAAACTTGCTGTTAGTCCAGTAAGTGAATCTTAGAGCTAGTCCCGGAATTATCTTATTTGGGAATAAATTGAATATTCAAAGACTTAAAGAACACAAATTTGTCGTATGCATTAAATGTATCAAACAGAAGGTGTAATCAGTTCATTTATCTAATTTGTTCAATTCGTTGGAATTTATTATGTAGGTTCAATCATACAATATAAATTTAAAATTGTTATCCGTTGATTGAGATTTCTCAAGATTTATCTTAAAGTAAAAGATAACGACTCAAAAATACGCGAAAATTAATTATCATAGATAAGTAGAACAGAAAAAATTGTATATATAAATGATTTTTGCATCAATATTTGACTCATTAGACTTTTTAATATTGCTGTTTTTAACTTTTGGTATTTGAGATCTAGCTTCTCGAATCATCTTTAATCACTTCATCTCTTTAATGATTTTATGGAACCTTAACATATATATTAACTCAGCGGTAATATATATATTATGGCTGTGAGTCCTCAGCAATGCTTTCTAAAATTTCTTCAAATCCCACGATTTGAAAATAACACTGCAATAAGCACAAAACGTTTTCTTAAAATGTTTCAAGTACTTTTCAACGGGGTTTATAAATATATCGCCTGAATTAGTCTTTAAAAATGGTTTTAAATAGAAACTCAAGTATTAATTTAGTTTTAAATACACCCAAATATACATATTATTGGAATGTAAATAGTTTTATTGCGAAATTTTAAATAAAGGCAAGATAAACATTTTCTTCAAATTCGAAGTTTTTTTTTTTTTTTTTTTTTTTTTTTTAATCTATGCTTGATGAAGCAATACATTTCATAGGACAAAAAAAATTAAGTACATGTAGATTTATGAAAAAACCTATTTAGAATTTATTTTTCTTCATATCTGAATCAATCTAGTCGTAAAGATTGTACATATATGTATCGCAAAAATTTTTCGATTTCATTGATTCCTTATGGGATACCAGAAATTCAGATTGATTGGTTTTATTAAGGTCGCACTAGAAGTAACACGAGGGATATTGGCGATGGACCTCGTAATTTTGATCCTCAGTTAGGTAGCAAGTTCGACACCTGAGCTGGCACCTCCCTCTCCTAAGTTCCACACCATGCCACGAGAAGCCAGTAATTCGGAGTAATGTAGATAATTATTTCAGAGGACAGAGTTATTGAAAGGAGAATTGGCACTGTCAATGTATATAGTGGATTAAAATAAGAATATAAGGGTATTTGATATTAAAGTTCCTTCAAATTATACATTATTAAAAAAATATGTTGAATTTAAATCTGAATTCTTATGGTATTTGTTATGAAACTAATGTTAATAACAATTTTTTAAATAGACACTTATGCATAACTTCTGATGCGCTACCATATCTTGTCTAATAAAATGAGCTTTCCTCATAGAATAATAATATAAAATATCGAATTATTATCGAGTTGTTTATTGAAAATTGAATAAATAATTCAAATTAAATCATGATTTTAAAGAAGGAAAGGTAAAGCAGACATATTTGAGTAAATCTTCCATTATTTTAAAAAGGACTGATTATATACTTGACACATTCCTTTACATTTTTTAATCCTGCTGAAATACGATATAGTTTTTTTTTCAATGAAAGCATTATTCTCCTTTTTTATGATCCTTTCCATTAAATTATCTTTGAACCTGATCAAAGAGTCTAAAATAGAGTCCCTATTGCAATGTTAATTAAACCAAACGAGTTACCACAAGCACTTTACTTAATTGAACTTTGAATTATAGCTCAATATAGCGATAAAATCTTTAGAAACTCGCTCCAAATGACACAGAGTCTAGGAAAAATCTAAATTGTACTAGAACTTTTTGTTTTAGATAAAGGAAATATATATATAAATTAAAATTCTAAAAATGAAATTAATATCAGTTACAGTACTATTTAACATTCAGTACAGCATCACAAATATTGAATAGCATACAGATGGAAACTAAATCTAGTGGTATCTAAAAACGGAACAGATATATATATTTCTTGCCTTTAAAATAAATCAATTTAATATTTATATTTATTGGAGTCATGATAAGTTGAGTCTTGCATTTAGATTCAATGGATTTCAATTTAATGGATATATTTTTAATAGATTTCACTTCGATTTTTTTGCTTACTTTTGAGAAATATGTTGAATACATGTAAAAGATTCAAAATTGGATTTTTTTGTGACATTATTTTTTTAAAAAAATACTGTTTTATGTTGTCTGTGATGCTTGTGTGTTACTTTCGAAAGTATTTAATCCTTAAACAAACGCAGCATTTCTGTTTACAATAAATTTTGGATTGCAATTCACGTACAGCACTATTTATCCTTCACTTTTTTTTTTTTTTATCATTCACATTAATCTGATGAGCTCAAAAATATAGTGTTACTAGTTGATAACCAGTTTTTAAAATCATGAATACTATTCAGAATAACCAGTATTAAGTTTTCAGTGACTCAAATGCAGTTTTTTATTTTTATTTTCAAAACGAGACTTTTTTGAATGATTGTTTGAAGAAACACATTCTCTTAAAAATAATTATACTGGCTGATAGCTAATTGGAAATACATTTTAAAGTTTCTTACTTGCATAAAATGATGCCATCCCTCAGAATTTCTTCGTAGGGTCCATTTGGTAAAGATTCTCCTAAAATTTCTTGTATCCATTCCAGAACTTCCGCTTCCAGTTGTTTATCTCGTTTGGCAGCAATCTGTAAGCAAAGTGATGAATTATAACCACTGAAATAAAACACTTGAATTTTCTTAAATGCTTAAAGAATTTTAACTCCGAAAAATTTGATATTTTCAGTTTTTGTTTAAAAGAATCAATTAAAATTCGCCAAATATCTAAAATATTCAAAGAAATATTTCTTTGTTCAATCAGTACAATCAGCGAGATATGAGCATATTAGAAAATTTTCTGTCTTGTACACTTAAGACACACAATTGAAGTGACTTTTAGAATTGAAGATTTTGGTGTCACAAATTATTCTTTTTGATCATATCTATATTATTGATATGTAAATGCATACTCTATTCTTAGAATAACTTAAATAGTATTCAAAAGTCGTATTTTACTCTCTCATTTCAGTTACAATTCTATAGAATTCATTAGCTTTTTCAGAAGGGTTTCATATATCTCCCAATATTTTAAATGAATCGAAAGGATAATTCTTCTGAATATCTTTCGATGTAGCTATACATTTTGTTTTTATTAAATTATGCTATATTTTGTTTTCTTAAACGCAAGCTTTATATTTGAAAAATGCAGAAAGTTAAACCCTTTATAACAGCACCTAGCAAGAAAAATTTATTTATAATACCAAAAATGTTAACTAGTACACCGTTTGTTTAATGTCTACTGTCCATAAAGTGTACAATTTATTAAAGGTGGGGGAAAAATGTCTTTAAATTTTCAGTGTTATATGACTTGATTGCAATTTTAATCTAACGGTATTTGTACATAAAATAGGAAAAACATGTGGGGCTCATTGCTAAGGAGGCGAAGGGAGCATTTTTCAGGAAAAATGGCGTGTTACACGTTTTAACTTCACACGTGGAGAATGAACATGTTTGCGAACCGATTGAATAGATCATTTTGTCCTTTTACTACTTGTTTTAGACCATTTCTTAATTTTTTGATGGTTCATTCCTTTGATCGTTTCTTCCGCTTTTATAAAGAAATCGTACTCAATCACAATCAATTGTGAATCTATAGAAAGATTTGGTAATTCCAGGGATCCTCCTTTTGATGTCATACTGCATTTTATTTATTAAATGTCAGACATAAATATTGTTTCGATGTTCATACTGATCTTTAAGAAATGTGTAGTTATATTTAGTGATTTTTAAATTTATTATTTTTTGTTTTATCATCATTTTTTTTTTTAAAAAAATTTAAGATGTTTTAAGTTTTTTTGTTTGTTTGTTTGTTGTTGTAAGTTTAGTAACTTTCAGTGATTTAAAAAATTTTATTTTCAAATTCATTAATACGGGAATAACGTACAATTAATTTTTTCTTCTGTATACTTTTTAAAATTCTGTCTATTTGTACAAACGCTTTAAAATAGTGCAATGAGTAGAAAGATATAAATTCAAATGGGAGATTATTGATTTTAATTTAATAAGATTTTGTACAGTTAATACTACTTTTCAATTATCTTTTTAAATGCTTTCGGCATTTCATTTGTAATTGCAAGCAGTTTCATTACCGAAATCTTAGTAATAATAATTTCTAGAATGAATTAAAAACGAGTAACTGTATGTATATCTCAGAAGTTTATATTCTCTCTCTCCAGTGTAGTAGTATTTAAAAAAGTACTTTGTTTATGAGGTTGGGACTTGCAACCACTTAGACTTCGTAGAAGCTTCAGTCTAGTAAGATATTTCAATAAACTCTACAGTGTTAAGCCTTAAAATCAAACTTCTGCTTTCCTTAATGGTTGGTGCACTAATCAGAGACTAAAAAGAAAAAGTTCATTCAGTCAGGTAGCTTATAACAATCTGATATCCAGTTTGTGCAACAGCATTATTTGAAACATTGCATTGATCCATCACAAGGTCTCCTGGAGTTTTTTCCATACGAATCTCTTTACCTAAGTGAAAAAGAAATCCAATCTTCCTGTTTACTTAAGGCAACTGGCTGGTGAAATAATTAATGACATCCGTATGGACATTGTTCAAAGATACACTGATGGAAGCAAAGACGACAGATATTGTTCTGGCTCTGGAATGTACATTATATAAATCAAATAACCATTCCTTACAGATCCAGAGATGGAATCTTGACTGTTGCTCATCTTTCCGTATCAAATTAATTGCCATCAATTCGGTTCTAATATTCCCTGACAGTAGTGAAATCTGGATTTTATCTGACAGTTAAAGCTTCATTTAACATTTACCTAACTACCACATAGTGAGAGATAACACTGGAGTGGCTACTTTAAGCAATTTACAAAGGCTTTCCGTGTCTCAAAGCATTCATTTACAGTGGATACCTTCGCATGCAGGCCTCACAAACGAGACTACAAATATGCTGGCTAAAAGAATAGGTGTGAGTTACCGGTTCTAACAATCCCTTTAACGTTTTTGAAATACATTCCAAATTTTGATGTAAAGACGGAGCCACTTGGACCCTTCAGTGGACATTTTAGTTCTTTGATTTACGCCAACGGAACTAAGTCTTCTTCAGTCTGTGCCAAGTGTTGTATTATTAGTTTTGGATTATTTCCACAATTCTTTGGAGCTTTTCAAACAAGATCATATCTCCAATTCATTGATAGTTTTGAATTTTCTTCGAGTAAATATCATGGAGTTAGGTTGGCCCTGGTAGTTTTGTGAGACTTGTAACAACAAGTGTCCACGTACTCAAAATATAAGAGAAAAAAATAGCCAAGGATCCTAAAGTAACTTTCTTCATAAACTATGCTTTTTTTAAAAAAAATTTCATTTCATATTTGAAATAAAGAATAATATGCCACCTCAATTAGTTTTTCAATGAAACTAGAACCTATAATATCTTATTTAAGTGAAAGTAATAAATTTAATGAAGTACTTGCTTGTATTTTCAGAAAGAATTCATTTGCTATGGTAAAATAGCTTGTTGTTTCTCATCCGATGACAAAGAAAAATGAGATTATTTAGTTCCAGTGGGACTATTATTTAGTCCCATTTTCCTTTGCAGAGAACGATAATGAATATTTTTCATAAAATATTTCTGTATCTGTTATATTCGATTTAATGTAAAAAAAAAAATTAGAGTGGGGAGGGGAAACTTTTAGGTTAAAATCGATGTAGACAAAATATTATGAAAATATTCTATTATGTGAAAATATTTCTCTTCGCCTTGCCCCGTGAAAATGTTCTAAAATGGTATATTTTAAGAGCCATTTCTCTAATGCTTTCAAGAACAAGATTTTTATTTGTTTATTTAACAAAGACTAGCAAATATTACAGGGAAAAAAAAAAAAGCATTTCCAGGTAAATCAAAGTTGGAGAATAATCTAATTGTGAAAGATTTCTGTGAAATGTGAAACAATTGAATAAAGTTCAAAAATTCATATTGTTTAGGAAACTTTTGCTTCAACAGCTTTCAAAAATATCACGTTTGTTCAACAATACACGCAAATATTATTTAAAAAGATAAGTAAAAGTAGACAAAATAATTTGGTAGTTAATATTACTCGCAACTGCAGGCTAAGAGAGACAGCGATGCATTTATTTCTAGAGCTTCAAAAACGAGATTGTAGGTAATTTTAGATCAAATATAGTGTGAAATATTGATACTAAAAACAACTTTAATTACTAAGGAAAATTCAGTTAATATTTTGCAGTGAATACTTCATCTCTCGTCATGCACATTTTTATTTATCATATGAATTTATAACAAAGCCGTTTTTCTAGTTTCTTTCGTCCTTAAGCTTTCAAACATTTGATGGGTTTCGTACAATGGACAATATGAAAAGGTAAATATTCGTAATGTAACATCCATCTTATGAAGTGTCATTTGAGGTACATTGCGTGACTGAAATATGTTTTAAAAACACTCAAGAATAAATAACAATATTTATCATGTTTTGATTAATTTCTAAAAATTAATACTTAAAGGAATTCGTTGTTCTTTGAGTATTAAATACAAGCTTTAATGTTCTGTAATATACTTTAAATAATTTTTTGGCCCAATATCAAATTATTCGAAATTCACAAAAACATTTTTAAATCCGAAATGGAATGCTTAAGACTACCAGATGTTCTTAACTTCATTATTAATCAAACTTCATTATTAATCTTCATTATTAATCTTCATTATTAATCAAACAAAGCTCAAAAACATAACAAAGTAATATTATCGTTTCAAAAAGTATTTGTTAATCTCTTTAAGAAGTCAGTAATATTAAACAGATTGAGAAATCAACGCTAGATAACTCTCGAGTGGCTGATAAGATTAATTAATACTTATAGAAGTCATTCAATAACAGGGAGTGAAATTGGGTATTAAGGGCAAGCTACAAACACTCGAACATATCTGTGTATTATAGTACCTGAAACATTAGGAACTTAAAAACATCTTTAAATTTTACTAATTTAAAAAAAAAAACATTCAAATATTTTATCCGTTAATATATAGACTTTATAACATATCATCAATTTTGGTAATATTGGATGAATAGGGCAGAAAAATATACAAATATTTATTACACTTATTTCTTTTGTCGAGATTTGAAGAGGCAAGTTCTGTCCTATATTAGAGCCTGAAAGTTGTACAAAAAAGGATTAGAAAAAAGAGCCTCTCTGATACTGTATTTACTTTAAAAAGTTCAATACACATTTCGCAATGTACAGATTTATTCAAAATGAGTCATTCGATTTCGAAATGCTATATTTTCATAAATAAACGACATAGAATGATAAGTAATACATGAATGAAAATGGGATATATGGAAGTTTTTTATGCAAATGTTCGATATAACTTCTTTTAGTTGCACGTATAGTGCCAAATTGATACATAAATTTCTGCCAAACACGTTGTAAAACGTCAATGGTAATTGTTTGTACAGCAGTAGAAATCCGTTGTTTAAGTTCACATAAATTTGTGGGTGATGGTGGCGCAATTTATCTTTTACGCACACCCAGAGGAGAAAAATAGCATGGAGATAAAATCAAATGATTTCGGAAGTCAGCTGTGAAACATCAAATTATCTGGTCCACTGCGACCGATCCAACTGCAGGCGGTCTCGGTGAAATCTTCTAAAACAGGTTTCGTGAAATAGCTTCACGAACACACGAGGGTCCTCCTTTGTTCCCAATTTAAAATTTCCACACTTTTCCTTTTTATTCATGTATTACTTATCATTCTGAGTGATTTATTTTTTAAAAAAATATGGAATTCAGAAATCAGATGATTCATTTTGAATAATCCTGTATATTTCGGATTGAAAAGAATGGTATTACAATTTTGGAAAAGGTTATGTAAAACAGTGCTGGAATTTCCCTTCTTAGAATGAAAATGGTGCAAAACATTACATAAACTATATTTACTTAATATTTTGACTTTGTATAAGCAGAAAGATTTAATTTTTCATGTTTATATAAACTGATTTAATAAAAGGGATACAGTGTTTATTTCGAACATATGCTGCAAAGGAATCAAAAATATTTTTAGCCATATTTACTTTAGCTAAAAATTACTTAATCAACAATACCAGAAACTGGGATTTTAATCAAACATATAAATAATCAGTTACCTTGAACACTCCAGAAAAGCATAACTGGTTCACTTACCCTTTACTTTAGATTCTCACAATTCACGAAACTGTTTGATAGACTGTAGAATTATGAAATTTTACGTACCAGTTATATTAAGTAGAGAAATTTGAATTTCTTGACTTTTCCTTTAGATACCATGTTTCATCAAAAAAATAACTGTGAAATAATTTTACAACTAAAGAGCTTAAAATATTATATAGAGCTTTATAGTATAATAATCGATACATCTTAAAACAGGCGCTGTAGTCTTATGTTCCATTCAAATTCCAAAATATGATTTAAAAGTATTTTTTCTCCACTTTGCTTCAAGTGGAGTCTTGAACGTAGAAAGGACACTCACTGCAGACACAAATAATGAATAAGGGAATGTAATTATTTCTAATAATATTAGAATAATTATATTATAGTAATATATTTTTATTTAGAAAAATTGATGATTAAGAAGTTATAATATTATATTAGACAGCAACTTCTATATCAAAATAAATAAATAAACAAATAACTATGTTTTAACTTTCATTCACTAAATGTAAAAACATCCGTACAAAAATTTTCGTTTCGGAAAAGAAACCCCTTCCCCCCCATTGAATATATACGATTTTAATTATTTTTTTTATATAAATACGAATGATTCTAAAACTCTAAATTTAACAGAAGAAATTTTAATGATGAAGATCGTTAATTGATATTAACAGAAATTGAACGACATATTGCCCACACACATGAACAAACACTCACCAATACAGATAAAAGTTGTATGAAAAAGATAATCTGTTAATATACGATGGATGCCCGAAGTTGAACTTAACAATTATATATAAGAATTACAAGAAATGAGATAAAACTTATGATATGCTTCACTGTACTAAAAGAGCTCCAGTAAAAAAGTGATATTTCGCAGTAACGATTCTGTGAAAAATTATTATTTTCAAAGCCACCTAGAATTTTTGAATGACTGGAATAAACGGGGGAAAAAAATCAGGAAATAAGGCTCTTATTGGATAATCGGAAATTTTCCTCACGAGAAGAAACCCAGACTTGAACTCTCCGAGTTCGTTAGATACTTCGAAGCGTAGATGTTTTTAGCCACATCGGGGAATGTTTTCCCCCCTTGTAGCCGGTGGGTAGGTGTTACCTTGCCTTAGTGGGGATATTTTTTCTTCCCCGTGGTGGGGAAGGTCGGTCGACTTTGAGCGAGGGGAATGATTTGAACTCTGGAGTGGTCTTTCCGAAGAAAACTTGTCTGGTCGCTTTTTGCAGTGGTATTATCAACTAGCTGAAAAGGGATTTTCCCTCGGGCTAATTATCAAAGAGTACCAGTACATATAAGGAATTGTGGAATACTATACCTAAAACTCCTTATTTTTGTAATATTTATCTCTACAAATTATTAGTAGAGCTAAGATTTTTCGTGTACCCTTTTAATGATATTTTAATCTATTTCTACAGAACTATAATAGTATTTATTTTTTGTCAAAAAGGTTTTTTTTTTTTTCCCATCTTAGTTGAACATGGATATGATTTGCAAGATTTTTTTTTCTTTTTGTATTTGGGTACCATTTTCAAGAAAACTAGTACGCAATATATGTTTCCAAATTTTTTACGCTTCTATAAAGGGTACTAATGCATATAGTGAACAAAAAAAAAATTCTTTTTCGCTAAGTAATACCTTAATTTTAAAAGAAATAATTTTTTCTGTGAAAAAAAGAATTTAAAATTTCCAAAATGACGTAATTCTATAATTTTTTTTCAAAGAAAATATGTAGAAGTATCATTAAAAAAGTTGGTTCACTATATTTTGTTCATTGTTTTCTTCATGAAAAACAAAATATTTTGTGTATTTATGGAATTTTATTTTTAAAAATGGAACCTAAATGCAAATATATTTGAAAAATTGTCCATATTCAACCTAAAGAGAAAGAAAACTTTTTGATTAAAAATACTTTTATAGTTCAATAAAAAGATTAAAATTTCATTATTATAAAAAAAAAAAAAAAAAAAAACCTAAGCTCTATGAATAATTTTAAAACATAAATGTCACAAAAGAAAGTCTTGAATTCAGTATTTTACTATCTCCCGCATGTCCTGGCATTTTAACTTTTGTCATCGTTGTTGAAAAAAGTCGCCGCAATAAATTACTCGCAAGCAAATCAATCCCACCTCTGTAAGACCTTTCAAGTATTTCAAAGAGATAAAAATATTTTAATAAACCCTAATATATCTTTTAAAGTTTGTACCATAAATTAAAAATAATCACATACATATATTTTTTAAAGACTTAAAAAAATATTCAATAGTTTTCTCTGCTCTTCTTAAGAGAGAAGAAGCATTCTTTAACATGATTTTCTTCAAGTCATGAAATGTTCTTGAATAATATTGTCAGTAAATAATTTCTGGAGTATGAAAAAAAAAAAATCAGATACAACTGTCACTGGAAAGACAAGACACTATTTTATGCAGTGCCCTGGTAGCCTAGTGGTCTCTCATGATCATGAACTCACGATTGTCCCATACATTCTTCATGAACATAGTTAACTTACTGAACAAACTTGCAATGTAAAATTGCTTGCAAAACTTTGCAATGTAAAAATTAAATTCCAAGCAGTGTAGAATTTTAAGAGTACTATAATTTTTAGAATTTTTATCTTAATATCCATTTACTGTACTGGGTACACGGAATGAAAGTACTGTCTGAAATCACTCCCACCAACTGTAGATAAAGGCCCAAAAGGGTTAAGTGCTCCAACGAACGCATCAACATAAAACTCACGGCCGGCATTGTCGCCGGCTTTCCGTCGAGTCGTGGGTTCAAGCCTGATGCCACTGAAGACCCACCGTGTAGTGGACCCGATGAACGCGAGGCTCAAAGTCCTCCCTTTGGCGTGGAGTGGAAGTTTGGAGAGGGAGGGCCACAGCTCAGGTGTCATCCTCGTCACTTAACCAAGGTTCAAAAGTACGAAATCTGTCGTCAATAACCCTCGCATTGCTTCTAATTGCGATGTTTACAAATCAATCGATCCATTTTAGGTAACTACTCAGCGTTCATTTGGGAGATTTACCGATTGTTAGAATGCTTGAATCGTTCTGCTAGAATGGGAAAATCGAGTAATTTGAATTTGTAAGTCATGTACTTCATAAGACAACAGCTTTCCCAGTTTTCCGAAAATTTCTGCTTTTAAAGTATTATTGGCTAGTAATGAATTATAGTCTAATTGAATGATTGACTTTTGTAGTCTATGATTCATCTTGGGGAGTGAAAATGTCATCAGTATAATCTATGATTCATTTTTCACTTGTGTTCAAGTATTCAAATATCCTTAGTAAATTAATTACTTTTCTATTTCTTAATATTTGTCCATTCCAAAGTAATCATTGTTTTAAATCAATACTTTTTAAACATATACATTTGCTTAGACTAATGATATCTATATATTTAATAATATCATATTTTCATTTAGTTTCTTTTAAAAATAATGTTACTTTTCAAACGACGTTTGTTAAGCATCAGGGCTGAACAAAATTGGTTTTTAAAGAAATTATCTTATGGCAATTCTAGGTTGATTAAATTATTATGGTAAAGAAAGTACGAATGAAAAATTGCTTCAGTTTTACAAAAATATAACTGCGAAATCAAGAAAAAATATTAATTATCCATACAAATCATTAATCGTATTAATTAATTTGACGGAAGCTTTCATAAACTGAGATTTTTTTACAGGATTGAAACAACATAGGGTACGAAAATTCTGGGTACTTGTTATTTCCATATACGAAGTGCTAATTTGATTATATTAATTTTTACAGATTACAATCTATGTTATAGAATAAACCTTAATCAAAGCTATAGAAGTCAGTAATTTTTCTTTCTTTCTTTCTTTTTTTTTTTTTTTTTTTTTTTTGGAAAGATACTTGAAGAGCTTTTTTCTAAACTAATCAACCTGTATCGATATTTTTTCCGAAATCTGAAACTGCTGTTCAACAGACCATTCATTGACATATATTGCTTTTATGAGGAAAGAATCTACCCAGGCCTCTTTATAATTCTATTCTTTTTTCAATTTCTATACCAAGAAAAAATAAGTTAATTTATTTCCATTATAGATAAAACGAGGCACTTTGGAAATAAAAAAAACATGTAAGGATGTGTGTTCCAAATCAATTTTTGTACTCATTGCATTTTTTTAAAAAAAAGAAATAAAAAAATCTAGGAGAAATTCTTTGCACAGAAAACTGTGTTGTCATCAGGATGGTCTCTTAATTTTTTTAAAATGGCAGGAAGTTTATTATACAGTTCAGTCTCTAGATCAGTCTTGGGAAATTGTCTTTTATTAGTACTCCGTCGCAATAAATTGAATGTTATAAATTGAATAAACCAAATCAGTAAATTCAACGTTTATCTCCCCTTCCAGAACAATCTTGTATTTTCTGAATCGTAGTTGAAGATACTTGAAAAAGCAAGCATGAGAAAAATTGAAGCAATAATTCTAGGGAATGTATTTCTTTTAAAGAGTATCATTAGACAATCATTTCCAATTGAAAAATAGAAGTAGAAGTTATTCAAGTAGAAAGAGAACTTGAACAAAAATGAGCTTTCGCTTCAAAAAAAATAATCAAAAAGTAAATAATGTTTAAAAAGTCTAAATTGCATTAATAACAGAATTCATGCAAAATTATTACAGAAATTTCACAGGTAATAATAATACACAGTTCTTACACGAAAATACAATTATTAGATATTAATGACAGTAAAAAATTGATGGTTTTGTTTCGAAAACACTGAATAAAACTGGTTAAGAAATAAACAATAAATATAGATGTATAAACTTTATTTGTAAGTGTTCACAAAAAAAGCTTTATACATGTCAATTACATAATACAGGAAAAACTTGAAACGCATGAACGAGTATCTCATTAATAGAAGAGGCGATCAATGATTTTATTTCAGAAACTGTCGGATATTTTAATGAGAATCAAAAGTGTTCCAGGGATATTAAAAAGCAATCAAAAAACTGGGTATGTTTTACCACTTGCTGATAATTTTACGAATTTAAATAATTTAAATTCCCTTCGAATGATTATTAATAAATTTATTTTCTTATTAATTGGTTAACTAATTTGTTAGCCTGTTGGAAAATTAAACTGCTATTGTTTTCTTTATCCATAACTTTTTATTTACATTTTGAACTTGATATTAACAGTTGTACATAAGTTCTCACAAATGCGTCATAAAAACACACTTTAATCAAACCCTATCGACTTCATATGAAATCGAAGTTCACTACATTGGAGACAATTAATAATTATTTATAAATATTTTATTTTTCCTTTTTACGTAACGGTAAAAGAAATGCGGGTTTTTTTGTGTTGTTGTTCTCTTCCTCAATATTTTTCATTATTCCATTATAAATATTTCAATAATAAGTATTAGGTTAATGATTGTTATTACTTCAAACAGCCTTTTTTCATATATTTAATGTAAATAATAACTGATACGGATATAACTTTTTTTTGCCTCACGGCATTAGTTAAATAAATCATTTAAACAACCATACATACACAAAAATGTATTTACTTCGTTTATTATCTGGTGTCTTGAGTTTCCTTTAGGAAATACTTTTGGGCAACACTAAAACGTGAAATACCTAATTATGAGGCAAAACTCGATGTACCTAATATCTTTATTAAGAAGAAAATTAAAAAGAGAGAGGAAAAAAAAAACTATAATTTCTGCAACTCTAGATTGCGATCTGGCAGTGCTATTGCTTAAAAGAAGAAAATATTCAAGAAGTCAGAAGAAAATATTCAAGAAGTTAGAAGAAAAAGCAATGGCATACTAAAAATACCAAATGATTATGAGCCTAAAGGACTAATTTAGCTTTCCACCTAACACAAATTTTTGAAAGAAGAGGAAACCGCAAAAATGTATGTGAAAAAGCTCCACACAGGTCAGGACGAGTGACAAGAAGCTTTTTGATGTTAAACTGATCGTTGGTTTATTTGTTGGAGCTAAATATGGAAAGAAAAACACTAAGCTTGGAGTGAGCTCTTTTCTTGGGAACTCCTCAGCTCCTTCATCAGAGTTAGTGAGTCAGACATGTGACGACTAGGGGGAGAAAACCATGAACAAAAGCACGTGGCTCTGTCAGTGGAGGATGTACAATAACACTTCGATTATCGGATTTTCTGCCTTGAACTTTCGATTGACCTTCATCATTTTCAATGACTTTAGAAAAAAGATTTGAAAGAACTTGACAGCAGAGTTCGAGTGGTAGAAAGACAAAAGAAAGGGAGATTCCGGTAATGTTACTCAAGAACTGTGTGCCAAATAAACTTACTGATACATGTTTTGAGACGATTAAACTAGTGAACGGGAGACAAAAATTCTGTAATTTGTGTCTTATCACTATATTTAACATTTGAAAATATTTTTCATACTGTTCTTTTACGCATTATCTTGTTCATTACGAAAATAATTTTTTTTTCAAAATTATTTTCAAATAATTTTTGAATCGATATTATTTCTATTTTCTTATTTTTTTTCAGTTTATTCAAAAGCTGGAAAACAGAATTCTATTCACTTAAGTTAAAAAAGAAAGATTAAATTGTATTTTCCATCATTTTACAATAACAATTAGCAGATTGAAATTGTACGCTTGGCTTGAGATAAACAATTGCTCATTATTTTTTTTAAATAAAGGAAGAAAAGAAAAACATTGAGCACACTTTTTTTTTTAAATAAAGACATTATCTGTGAGGATTTTTTTTAAAATATGTACTAAATTACATACACTGTGTCAAATGTAGTTTTCGCTGGATAAATGGCTTGAACGAATGTCATTTGTCACACAAAGTGGTATAAACGTGATCATCTTCAATCATTTTAAAGTAACGACTGAAATTTGGGAACGTTGTCAAAGTGTGGTGACAAAGAAGACAAGATACGTTCCGGGTTGTTTGACAATGGTATATATATGGCAAATTCATTTGGATATCTTTGTCACTGCTGTTTAATACAAGGTCATGTATAAAAGAAGAATTTTAGACTTTTGATTCTTCCGTCTAAATAAGTGATCTAGGAAAAACTTTATAATAAAGTATTTTTTGAAAGGAGAGTAGTTTTAAATATGAATAGGATCCTAATCACATTTAGTTTGGGCTAGTTAAATTTTCATTTTAGTTTTATGTCAAGATGTCATTATTTCGGTTGTCATGTGTAAATATGTAAATTTTACAAGACTGCGAGTGTACACCAGAACAGGCTGTTTGTAGTAATTAATTTTTGATTTATTGAAATAAAGAACAATTTTTTATTAAGTTAGAAAATGCAGAGAAAGATAAAAAATATATGAAGCATCATGTGTCATATAATTTTCGAAGATTTTTTTTCAACAAATTGAAGTGAAATTTTTTAAACTTATAAAAATAAAGAACAAGCATATCGCTCAATTCGATGAATACCTTAAATTAAAAAATTTGTAATTTTTTTTATGTTTTGTTTAAATATATATATATGTAATGACAAAATGGGGAAATCATATTTCTAAAAATTCTACGTAAATGCATGAAAAATTATTAGCAAGGTAATATTTAAATATAAAAGAAGGATGTAGATGAAATTTTGAATTATTTTTCTGAAAGTACTACTCAGATTTATTATTTATTGTTCAATTGCTTTTCTCAAAACTCATTCGAAAAATGAAAGTGGACTGACGTACTCTAACATCAAGTTCAAATATACCATAAATCATTTTTCCACATGCTTACATTTACTTAATGTTACCTGTTGATTTAGTCATGAATATAAAGATATAAATTAAAAATCATTAAGAAAATAATCTGTTTTCATATATTATTATTGAAAAATAGCAAATATCGATAGTTAAATAAAAATTAATAAAAACATTTTAAAAACCATCGTTATGGCAAAAAAAAATTTTCACAACTAAAAATGATTTCCATGTTCTGTGTTTTTGATTGATTGATTATTTTATTAACGTTGCATTAAGAAGCAACACGAGGGTGATTGACGATGGACCTACCTAGTAAATATGAGACTCGTTCTAATGACGAGAACGATTCCTGTGTTAGCAGCTCCCTCCTCAAACTTTCACATCGTGCTAACAGGAAGACTGGGAACTCGACAGATTTAACGTGACTCGGCTTTGCTAGACAGCATGTCCTTAGTGGTATCAGGCTCCAACCCACGACCCGATAGGAGCAGCATAGGCCGAGAGTTTGTAATCATGACCACTAGACTACCGCGGTCACCCCATGTCCTAGGATGAGTACCTCAAAATTTTCATATTAGTCCCCGGAGGGAATATGCTTACTTTTTTTTTTCTTTCTTCAAACCTTATTGGGACGAGAGAAGTTTCTATTCGGAAGTTAGTGTCAAAAATTTGACACTTTAAATTTGATTAATGGATAAAAAAGTGCTTTACCATGAACGAATTGGGTCATTTTGTTAAATTGAGTCCATTGAACAAAATAAATGCAAAGTTATTTACATGTGCTTGTGATGAATTAACTTTGCTGGAAACAAGAGGCATAATTACTCAACGATAATCAACCAAAATCTTTAAGTAGTTGATTCAAATCTTTAAAGAAATAATAATCGAAATAAGTTAAATATGTAGAGAGGTTAAACTAACTTGTCCGTAATAAGTAATTCTAAAAATGATCATAATATCTACTGATCTTGCAGACGCTAAACAGTAGTCCTTAATTAGTAAGTCCTTATCAGTAGCTCTATATACTGTCTTAAAGTTGCTCAAATCTCTACAGCGCTTTTATGACTCCCTCTAATTCCTACCTCTTCTCCTCCCTTTTCCCTACTCTTCCTTTTAAATATTAAGATTCATTTGCATGTGTCGTGGTTCTTTCACAAGGCGAGGTTCTCATAAAAAACATCGAAGTAAAAGAACCCCAGAGGTTGGTTAAGGGAAATGCATATGAGAACCCGCGTGCGTGTGTGCTTTTATTTTAACATAAATAATTATATGAAGCATTATTTTTTTTTAGTTCTGATTGTGCTAATTAACGGAATAATAATTTAGGAATCATACAAAAATATAATTTTTTTTGTGAATACTAGGGAATTATTATTAAGAGAACAGACTCTTAGAAAACAAGATTCACTATGGAAGTTGCAAATTTAAGCTTCAAAAAGAGAGGAAAAAGAGAAATATTGAATACCTGGAGGGTGGTTATTAAATCTAAATTTCAAATTTGTTAAAGACTTGATAAATTAAATAAGGCTATAGTTGCTTTCACATTATTTAAAACCAGGATTAATTAAAGTTATTGGAATTTACTTCTTAAAAAATCAGCCATTGCAGATTGAAGTTCCTTTAACTTGCATTTCTTTCAATAAATGCATAATTTACAAATAGGATTGACGAATGAAATTTGAATAATATAAGAGAGATTTGTGTTTTTTCATTATTATTTATCCACACTTGCATTTATTTCTACATTGAATTAATATGTCTTATGCATACATATAATAATTTTAAGAAATTAGGCAAAGTTTAGACAACAATACTTTTAAGAAACTAGAATAATCATAATATTAGTAATTAGATAAACACATTAGTTGATATAAACTAGGAATTCGGTTTGACTAAACATCTTTGTGATCTAGACTTACAATTCCTTTTCTAATAATTTTTTAACTATTTTAGGTCATACTTACTTCACCATTACTTACTATTCATCAGTAAGTGAGCCTTGTTGTTTTATCTTCATTTCAGCAATCTATTTTAATATATTTTCATTGCACTTTTAAAGCAGAATCTGTTTCACTAAACTTATTTTTCGCATTACTGCAAAGTTTTACTAAGATATTGAATTATTAGTATATTTTTTAATTGAAATAAAATACTGAAACGCTTTGTAAAGCAAAATGAAAATATATATATATATATATATAGCTTCACTACTATAATCTTTTAATACTGGAGGGGGAAAGAAAGAACATACATTTGATATCCCTTAGCAATTGAATAAGTTATAACAGAAAAAATAATTAACTACAGAATCGTATTTCTCTTATGTCAAATTGACGTCTTTCGAAGTTTAATTTAATTTGTGTAACATGTTCTTTTAAAAAAATTTCATTCCGAATAAAACAAGTTTTAAAAACTCTTTATTATTATTTCTTTTTGCTTCGCTCTTAATTAATTAACTTATACTCAAGATATAAATCTTATCCATGATTTATAAAATACGCTTTAGCCATTACATCAAAGCTAATACATATAATCCGAGTAATGTAAGCTTAACTTATGTGAATAATTAATCGTTTCCAATTTAAAGTTTACCTTCTTATTTGATATTTTTGACCTACAGGTTACTAAAATTATGGGTAAGAAAAGGTATTTAATGCTGCTTAATTAAAAGAGATGAGAATTTACAGACAGACTTAGGATTCTACCTCTTTTCCCACTACATACTTATTTCAGGCAATTTCTCCAGCTAGTTAAACACTACGCATCTACATTTGAGACGTATTACTGCTGGGCAAAGGTATTCGGTAATAAACGATATGACGGCGATTGGAATAAAAATAAGCGTATGCAAAGCACACAGCTTTATGGACATTGCTAAATATATTGGAATTAGAAAGTATTTTTAGAATATTGTCGAATCGTCTACAAAACTGTTCAAATGTGTGTGTGCACTTACGAACTATTAAAATTTTAAATTTTATATTTATACAACTAATATTAATTAAAACTCACTGGCTGAAAGTAACTAAAACAATGAATCAATAACTAGTTTTTTAATTTTGATTAATAAAGAATTAATATTTGAAGTGAATGATAAAATCTATATTAAAAAGAAAAAGAAATTTTCCTATAAAATCGTGCAGCACTCTGTAGATGACGATATAAAATAAAGAGTAAAACTTAAATGAATTTTAGTAAATTTCAAAGGATAAATGTGATGAAGCTTAATTTTAAGCAATTTTGTGACACATAATGAGACGAATATAATCTGGTGCTAGAATAAAATAACTAATTTGTTGTTAAAAAGTATTATTTTATTTTATTAAAAATCATAATATATATTTTTAATCAATGGGGAATATTCACAAAACATATATTAAAATTATTAAGAATATTTTTATCTTTTTATTAGTGGATAACATCAATGAAAGGAATGTAACCTAAGAAAATTTGATGAAACCATTTAAAAATTAATTTTATAATTTTTTAAATGTTTTATAAATTTTACAGCCTTATATTATTTGTGGACCTCAGAGTAAAAATGTTCTAGAAAGTTTATAGCGATTTCAATGGACGCTATTACATATTTATTTAATTTTCACGCGCTGAAAAAAAATTAAAGAACGATACTTTTGTGTGTGTTTTGTGAGACTTAATAACTATTTATGTTATTTAACTAAGCTTTTGTTGTCAAGAAAATGAGACAGAAATGTATTGAAATTTTCTCTCATGATTTTAATTAAAAAGCTTGATTTATTTTTTAAATGAAAATATTAAAATTTCCTAAAAACTGAAGTTTTAAATTAACACATGTTTTTAAAATACAATTCCATTAAATCAGTCAGAATAAAATTGCGCTTAGAAAAATTAAATCATAAGTGATATATTTTTAGTTAATTATATTTAGAATAGGATAAAATCAAATATTTAGATCAAGGGGAAAAAAGAATGTACATATTCGTCTAAAATTTTAAGTTAGTGGAAATAAATGGCCGCAATAAGATATCAATAATTTTAAATATATATTTAATTAATAAATTATATTTAGAACATGACAAAAAACATATATTCAGAAAAAGGAATGTATTTATTCACTAAAATTTTATTTTACTTTAGTGGAAGCAAACGACATCAATAAAATGTAGACAAGTTCTTTTTAAAGAACAATCTCCAATTGTTTTCTTCTTAATTAATTATTCCATATTAATTTAATTAATGATGTTGTATATAAATATGATAAACGTTTACTTTCTATGCAGGATGAAAAATCTAAGACTGGTTATATCCTATGTCATCATATACCCTTTCTAAATATGCTGTAAATAAATAGTTTTTTATGTGACACTTCATATTTGAATGGTTGATTATTAAAAACAAACTTAACGAAGGATCTGACTTTCTTTGATAGCTAACCTCACTATCTAAAGTCTTTGCAGAAATTGATGAAAAGTCATTTGAATAAAACGAATAAGTTCTCCATACAAATAAATGATTTCCTTACATCAAGCAAAAGAAAATGATAATTCTATTTACAATTGTATTCTATTAAAAATTACCTGAAAAAAACCGTGTTTTTAAGGTAATTTTCAATAATAATCAGTTTTCGACACATAAATTTTTTACAGACTTAGTTTTCCTCGAAAATCGAAGTAAAAATTTGAACTAAATCTATAAGATGATCTACGGATATTCATACTCATTAATTCTATTTCCCGGATTCTTCATGACAAATCAAATAACCACTTAAATAAATCATACTGTATGTTGAAACGTTCACTTCAATTTTCGTTGTATTTTTTTAATTTTTTCGCGAATTTTAGAAACTAGAATAAATGCAAGCATCTTTTTTCTGGAAAATATCACAAAAGAAAAATACATTTGTCCAGTTACAGATACGGATGTATGAAAATAAAATAGCCAAATTTCCAGAAAACAACCTTCAAAGCATCGCAACCAGTATGCTGAAATTAGAATGTCTAAAAAAAGGATTTTAGGAAATCGGATACTTCTAAACATGATTTTTCTCTTATCAAATCAAGATTATATGCATGAACTAATTAGATACTGGTGGCAAAAATGAAGCGCGGATTGATTACGTCAGACATAATCAGCAATAAAAGACCTGATGATTGATGTATTTCTTATGAAAAAAACCATTGTAGATCACAGTATCTTAAAACTAATTAGATGATTTTTATTAGACAACGGACTGCTTACAATCTACAAAACATTCTTTAACTCATATTGTTCATGGAGTATTAACATTCAATACATTTAACTAATAACTTTTTAGTTGTGTTTCATCTATCAAAGAAAAAAAATAAAAGTTATTATAGAAATATATCGTGAAATCCTGATTCAATTTTATGAGTTAGCTAACTGAAAGAAATTGACGTAGGTAAATCCGCATAGCAAAATAATTTTTACATAAAAAAAGAAAAGGCATTTCTACAAACACTAATATTTCCTCTTTTAATTTTAAAGTAATTAAATTATTGAAACGTACTCTTATTTAAAACCTACTCATTTTAAAAATTAATATTATATTCATGAAATATTTTACTATGTGATATATGCTGATTTAATTAAATTATTAACTCTCTATATAATAATTTATAACTTATTGATTAAAAACTTCGTCGTGTGTTCTTTGCAGTACAAATTGCCAATAGAACATCTATATTTACATTTTTACAAAGCAATCGTGTTCCAGTTTGATTTCCTAATATCTATCACTAGTTTTCACTTTCATTAATTTACGGAACAACATAATCATATTTTCAACCCTGGATGTTATTTACGTTTTTCTTTGACTGCATCTTTTAATAAATTAAAAACTTCTTATATATACCGTAAATTTGTGTGATAATATTTATTCACAAAATAGGCGAGAAATATACTTGCATCTTTTTGTTCGTGAATTAAAATTGTGTTAGGTAATTTAATTAATGATTTAAACATAAATTTAACATAAATTTGATAAAATGGGTTTTCTAAAACTAAGTAAACGCTCGTATTCCTTGTATATGTAGAAACACAAGTCTATGGTGAAATACTTTTACTTATAAAATACATTTACTTTAACGAATAACTTTATTTACGGTTGAATGCTCAATTTATATCTAATCAAAAATTTTCAGTTCCTTGTAATTTGTGCATTGAAACTCGATTAACTTTTGTTATTGTGTATAATTAAGTGGTCGTTAGCTTTATATTTTGATGGTACGATACGATAACAATCTTAAACCAAAACCAGGAACTAATTGCTTCTTATTGTTTATCAATACAAATTATTATTTAAGCAGAGAAAAATATGTTTTTACAGCGAAAATTCCTGACATATATAACATTTAAGTGGCGAAAATCATCTAATATGATACTAACACCGTAGATAAATGAACCGACAATGAAAAAATTGGATAACAATAGCAAAAGACGTCTTCCCAATTGTCGTGAGTGACAAATGTATTCTAGAGAGCTTTTTTTGAAGAAACGCTAAGCACTCTTTTTTTTTTTTTTTTTTGGACAGAGAAAGCCAAATAAAATACAAACAAGCCTCAAGTGCTGGGTTACTTGTGAGTCGCTTATCTCTTCGAGAACAGAACCAGGAAAAACGGCTGGTGACTAACTGCTAACGGTTTTTGCAGACAGCAACACGTTTCTCAGAAAGAGACTATGAAACAAATTAACGCTTTTAAGTTGACATAAAAAAAGAAAAGCAAAAGAAAGACGTTGAAAAACGAGGAGAAAAGGATTCATTGTTGAAAAATTGTAGGGTAGGTTTCGCTTGGGAAGAGAGGAAAGATACTTTGTTTTCTGTAACCTGATGAAGTGATTCGTTCTTTTAACGGATTGTCACTCATTTACAAAAGAATGACAGTTCTAAGACTTTTAGAACACATCCAAGTATCCAGAAGATGTATACGATAAGATCAGAAGAATAGTTGAAGTATCATATTAATGAGAAATGGATTTTAAGGAAACAGAAGAATTACTTGTGTTTGTGACTCGTGTAAAATACGTTACGAATTTAAACGTTTTGTAAGAGATGTTTTGGCTCATGTCAGACATAATAACAAAATTACCTCTATAATCCGGCACTTCATCTATCCAACCTACCAATAATCTGGCATTTTTACACAGGCTGACAAGTCATAAAAATATTTTATGTCTTCTACTTCAATGGAATAATATAGGGTATTAATACAAAACAGAACACTTTTTGTAGTTTTAGCTGTTTTGTAATTTTGGCACTTTGTTTACGTGTACTCTACACTAAATTTTATACAATAATACTGTGCTATTTAAATGTGCCATTCTTGGTGATTGTTCAAATCTGGCGTTTTTACACAGACAGACAAGTAATAAAAAATATTTTATGCCTTTTACTTCAATGGAATAATGTAAGCTATTTATACAAAACAGCACCTTTTTTGTAGTTGTAGTTATTTTTTGAGTTAGGAATTTTGTTTGAGTCTACTATATTAAATTTTATGTAGTACGACTGTTGTGTGCGATTCATAGTGGTTTTCCAGAAATCCGGCATTTTGGTAACCCGACAGAGCCCTCGTCTAATAACTGTCGGATAATTGAGAGAATATTGCATATACTGACATGTTTTAAACTTTCGTCAACACAAGTAGTTAAAAAAATTGCCCGGAAGACTAAATAGTTATTTAAAAAAAAGCTATTTTACAAACTCTGAACTTGAAAGAAAACGAAAGTTGTGAGACGTAGGGCTATTTGTCGGTTTCTTTTCATTAATTTTGAGGACTTTTAATAATTTGAATTGCATACAATTCAAACTCCTTTCGAACTAAATGAAACTCAATTAGGCAAATTAGATGAAGATAAGAAGTGTAGTATAATGAATTAATGATAATGATATATAAGCGAAATAAAATTGAAAGGAATAGAAGAAGGGGGAAACTAGAAGCCGAAAGATGTTTGTAAGTTAATAGGGATGAACTGTTGTTGGTGATCGTTTGTAGTAAAATTGGTTAGAAATGACTTCTGGTTAGAGTAATAGAAGTCGAACTTCCTGTATTCGAGAAGTGTCTCTAAATGCGAGTGAGTTGGTAAGCTAAGACTTTATTGTTTAATTCTAAGTTAGGATTCAGGCAAGTTGTGAGAGATTTGAGAAAGCATAATCTGTGGAAGATAGTTAACAAACTGTGTTATCCTTTTTCTAACATCAATTGGATTTTTGTGACCTAATTGCTCTTTAATTAAATTTTACAATGTTTGTAGAAGTACATAGTGAAGAGTAACCGCTACACTTTATTCCGATGCCTGCTAGATTACAGAGAGATAATTGTACTTTAAATATAAATTTTCTTATTTTATTCAAAGCTATGACCTACATCATTCAGAATAAGCAAGTAAAGCAGTTTTATTGAACGTACTCTGATTGTAGAAGAGACAAATCCTTATAATATGCCGTGTTACTATAATTCATGAATTCATCAGTTAGCTCCCAACATATAAGTGTTTCATTACCCAGTTTTTTTCTTTGCGTTCTGTACCAGAAGCAAAATATTTTCCATAGTCTTTATACAAAATCTAATAATATTTATATGTTGGATATTTTTCAATCTAATGCAATTATTATTATTATTATTTTGATTTCGCTGGTAGAAAAATTATTATTTTAAATAAAGTTTATGCTTTAATTCGATTAAATTTTTTTTATCTTTATTATATACATTATTTGCTTCAGTATGTTTGTAGTCCATATCATTCATTTTTAAGGTTCATATTTATTTATATAAATTTCCTTCAAACATCACTCTTTTAAAATAAATACTAAAAGAAAATCTCCTTCAAATATATAAATTCTCATCATTAGTATCACTTGTATATTCCTGTCTAATTTTAAATAGTTTCTTTAGAAACTGTCAAGAAACAACGTCATTTACAAGACAATTTAACTGCAAGATATAAACTTTTTTCCATTACAAATTTGAAATTATACAGAACTCTAAAATGTATAGCAGTACTTAAAAATATAGATTATTTCAAATGTTCTTACCAAACAAAGGAAAAAATTGAAGATGTCGTAAGTGGGTCTTAGAATATGTGACTCAATATTTCAAAACAATTAATTTATCCATAGCAGTGTCATTTACATCAAAGGATTTAATTTTAATAATGAATGAATTTCTCACTCAAGTTTTTAAAGTCAATATCTAAATTGATTTTTAAAGCTGTGCTTCGTACAGAAATATATTAAAGGAACCATAGATGGCAATGAATGAAGTTTTAGAAATACACATCACATAACTACTTTGAAATAAAAATAACAACAAAAACATAGAAGTTTTAGAAGAAGATATGACAAATAATACACATAAATAATAATAAATATTCTTTAGATTACTGGAATATATGTCAGGAAAGTATATATATAAGTATAAACTAATGCATGTATACTAATACAAAAGAAGCACATAAAAACGGAAATATTAGTTAATAATAAATTACGTAATTAATGTACATTAAAATTAATTGAATAATTAATTAAAATTTATAGCCAAAAATAATTGTAAATAAAGTATAAATTGAAATAGTACTATATTCTTAATAAAAATAAACCAATATATTACCAAAAAAAACAAACATATGGGAAAGACAACAATATCTCAAAAAGGAGATAAAAGCACCTAAAATCCAGCAGCTTAGGTCTCGAGAGCGTGGTTAAACTTATTATATACATATATATACATACATATATATTGAAAGGCTATATATATATATATTATTATCATATTATACATATACATATTATTATTATTATATATATATATATATATATATCAACGAAATGAATTATTCCTTTTTTATTTCAAATGGAAGTGATGCAATTGTAGAACGTAGTCCATTTCAAATATAATGTCACGATATACCGTAATTTATTTGGATAAGGAAAAAAATGAATAAAAGCTTACGTCTTTTGAAATATTATTCTCACAGAGGATAACTGATATTTTTATGTGTATTTTTCAAAAATGGCATGTAAAATTTATTTTGGAATCCATTCAAATAGTTCATCACAGTTTTACTCAGAGTGACATCAACAGGAAACCAATTGTTTTTTTTTTTGAAGTATTGGTTAAAAATAAATAACGGCAAAAATATAATCTTAACTTTAATGACTGACCTTTTTATATTTGGATTTATATTGCCATCATGACGTGGCATGAAGTTATTAATCTTGTCAATCTATTTGTGATCATAACGGAATTCATGAGGAATCCAGTCTCAAAAAAAGTTTCCTGCATGTACGCTCTCACATCATCCACCATTCTTACAGATGAAAAAAAATATCTTAAGTATCAGATAACTCTTGACTTGTTATGCAGCGATTCTTGCGCAATGTGGTTTCTTTCGAGCTGCTTGTGATAACTTTTTCCAACATTAAATATCATTAAGAACTGCGACGTATCTTCTACATTTTCTCGCAATGCTTACCTTTTTTTATGCCTCCCATACGTTTTTGTAACCGGTATAATTCCACATTTTTATCATTTCGAAAATTCTCTTTCTGTGTATTTTTTTTTTAAATTACATCATCTCCCTAATGTTAGTTTCGTGTAAGGAATAATAATAAGGTTAAGACAAATACCCTTTTTATTCGGTTTACTGCACCTTCAAATAACATCCTTGTTAGCACAGTCGCTCATTAATATTCGCCTTTAGCTTACAATTATTTGCTTTATTTTAACTACTTACGTTTTGTCGCTGTGTGGAATATCAAGTTACTGTTTTCTTACACATTTTTTTACTATGTTCAATGTGTCAACATGTCATTTGCACTCGTAGCAGCTGCCCTTCATTATTTAACTCGACATACATCATAAAGTTTAATTAAATACCATGTAAGTTCACAAATCCAGTTGAAGAGAGAAGTAATTTTAATTAAATACACTATAAGCTTACAATTCTAGTTGAAGAAAGTTTATTAATTATCTTCACAGAAAATGTAAAGTCGTTCTCCCAAGAATCTCTCTTAACTCGCCTGAATCCTAGCTCAAAATTAAACAATAAAGTCTTAGCTTAACTCAGTCGCACCAAATGAGACACTTCTTAAATACAGCAGACTCCTATTACTCTATAACCAGGAATTACTTCCAGTGACATTTACTAAAAGCGATTAAGTACAACAATTCACTCCAATTAATTTACAATCTTCTATCAGCTTCTCATTATAATTTTTTCTTCTTCTATTTCTTTCAATTCTATTTCACTTATACATCCCTATAATTAATTCAATTCATTACACTTCTTATCTTTATCAAATTTTTGCAATCATGTTTCATTCTGTCAGGGAGGAATGTACATTTTATGTAATTCAAATTACAAATAGTCCCCTAGGTTATTGAAGAAAATAGTCCATCGTCACATACTCATAAAACGTTATTACTTTTCAAACCAACTGCAGTTTCTCAAGGATATAGTTAGAGATTTATGTCCCTTATACAGAAGAGTAAACGCTTAAAAAGTTGAATGTAAATTTAAAAGAATTACTTAAATTATCTTTAGCGACATATTGAAATTAATTTCATTTGTGGAAACAAAATTATACATGATGTATTCAATATGGTTGCTTGCATTTTGATTGTGAAACGGATGACACGCATTGACCTTTGATAAAATTATAATTCGTTGGTTGTTCTTGAATTTTTTCACGTTGCAAATGGAATGTTTCAAATCATTTTATCCGAGAACAATTTGATTGATTTTTTTTTCAACATCTTAATCAAGAAGGTTAAAAAAAAACTCAATTTAAAGTGCTTTCATGTTTAAAAATATATATAAATACTAATATTCATATGGAGAAATGCATGTTTTATGCATCTAATTTAAAGTTTTCAGTAGTGTTATCAACGATTCTTCACACTGCAGACAATAAATATTTTATTTTCATACTCGAAATTCTCAAGTAATTTATTTGTGCTCCTAAAAATGAGCAAAACTGTATCTATTAATATTCCCGCACAAAGTTTATAAGACTAAGAAATGTTTTTAAAATGCTACAAATTTACATCTACAAAGAAAGATAAATGGCAGTCTGAAGAATTGAAACTTAAAGCATTACTCTAAGGTTTCAAAATAGAATGTGAGTAATAATTTTAAAAATAAGCTCTCTTATATATCCTGGAAAAATTATCAGATGGAATTGTGAAGCTCTCCCGCACTGGATTCCGAAAGATAAATGAGCAAACGTTACACATCAAAAAGGTATTCGCTTTTTCTTCTTAATATCCATAAATAGATTTCAACGAGTTCTTAATAAATCATCTGAAGGCTAAAGAAAAATAACTAAAGATGAAACAATAATAAAAAGAAATTAAAAGAAGTAATGCATGTAACGGAAGGAAGTATTTGGGGGTGAAATTTTGTGTTTTAAAAATATCATTTATAATTAGAAGTAAGTATTCCATAAACAGAGTACTTGTGTACTTTAAAGCAAATGAAAAATGTCTGAATACTTTTGCTTTTATATTCTTTTTACATTACAAGCGAAATGATACTTCCGAAATAATTAGAATTAATCCTATTGTGGGTAAAGTAATGAGATTCCATAAGATAAATGAGAAAATGAAACACGTCGAAAATGCATTAGCTTTTTTTTTTCTAAATATCTATAATCAATACTCAAAGAGATCTTATTAAATAATCTGCAGATTGAAAAAAAAAAAAAAAACTTAAGTTGAAATATCAATACACAGAAATTTAAAAAAAAAATAAGACACATAACGAAAGGAAGTAATTGGAGGTGAAATTTTTTTAAAAAAAATCTCGCTTAAAATTGGGAATAAGTTTTCAATAAACATATTACTTGCTTCACAACAAGTGAATAATTTCTGAAAACTTCTGCTTTCATATCCTTTTCATTTCATCGGTATCTAAAATTTTTTGAAATAGTTAGAATTTATCCTATTGAGGTACAATAATGTGATTGTTTCGTAAATCCAATGATGTCACTTTAAACAATCAGGCATTTTTCATCAATTTGATAACTTAATTTTTATACCTTTTCGTAATAAGAAACTTTTTGCAACGTGGGAAATGAAAAGAGAAAGATCTTACATCATCTATATATGGTATATAAAAAACATAGACTGTATCCAAAACTTTTCGATGAACGAAAAGTTTTATATTTCTCGAAGATTTTTACTATGGAGGTAAAATTCTGTTAGGTATATAATCTCTTCATATAAATTTGTGATGGAAAAAAAGGAATGAAGAAAAACTTTTTTGAAATCCTGTGTATTTGAGAATTGAGTAAAATAATTTCAAAGTAAATTGACCGAGAGTTTGGCTGTGATATTTTACAATGAAATTTATTTTCATTTCATGAAGATTGATTGTTACAACAATAAGTTACTTTCAGCAAGCCTTAAAATATCTCTGTTATCCATGTATACTTCTTAAGAATTAATTCCACTTTCCACTCTTATGTATTGAATTTTTCATTTCCTTTAGTCCTATGGGAAATTTTTAAGTCAGCTATTCCATCAGTAAATACGATTCAAGACTAATTATATTTAAAAACAGAAACTTAAGGTAGATTTCAAGGAAAAAGTTTTTAAAGAAAGTGATAGAAAATAATATATAATTTCCTTTTAATTTATAATTTTTTGAAATTAAATATTAATCGGAGAAAAAGAAGAATATCTTAGCGTTTTACTAAACAAATTACAAGAAAAAAAAAAGAATAATCATAAAATTTGTGCAACATTTCCCCTCAACAAAACGATAATTCTTTTCCGCAATTTTAAATTGAAAACACTTAGTGATTTCAAATAGTTTTATAAGTTTTAAATTATATTTCATCTTCAGTGAAGTGTTAATAGAATTCGCTGCTATAGCTAATGTTTAAATTTTTGAAATTAATATTTAGTAAGTTTCCGAATATAATGAAAAGTGAAGGTGGAATTACAGTTTAATTCTAAAGAACACTTATTTGTATTTAGTTTGTACTTTTATTATTTGTTTTTTTTAAGAAACAATAAAAGTGGATAAAAAATATCACAAAAATAAAAGTGGATAAAAAATATCAAACTGAAGTATTCATATCGAGACTTCACCATTTGAAACGATAATTTGATTAGAAGCAATACAAAAAGGATAAAGAAACCATTTCAGGACACATCTAGTTATTCAATACGAATTCATTCCCTCTTGAAATGGCAACGAAATACGATCAATACACACAAAACGCTGATGGAACATATAGAACAATTTGAATCATTCAATCGTTCTTTTACCGTTCAACAACAATTTCTTTTAATTCAAAGATACAATAAAAAGCTATCAATTCGAATATTTAAAGAAACACGAGCAAAAGTTGCACTTATCCATTTACTGATCTTGATATTCCATGAAAAACGCTTAACTCGAAAATCAATACAGTTCAAAATGAAAGATAAAACGATATATCTATCAAAAAACACAAAGCTCGATAGCAGTAACCATAATAATCAACTTTTTAACATACCTTGTTGGCAATTTGAGCGCTGAGCCCGTAGGAAGGACCTCTGTAAGCCATGCTTTCTCAGATGTGTCAGACTGGGAAGATTCACAACTCTTTTTGCTCTGGCCTGTAGCAACCTCGGTCCAGGGTGGAAAGTGACGCCCAAAATATCCCTACACCACCCACGACTAAGACTTGAATCTTATGAAGACTTCACGGGGCAAAAATGAGTGCATGACGTCACTTGAAGTAGAACGCATGCCTTTGAAACTCCTCTTTTGGGCGCACTTTGCCAAGAGTTCGAGAACAGAACGAAAGAGTTCTTTGTTGAAATCGCGCTGCAAGATTAGTTATTTTTTTATTTTGTTCATTTTCATCTCAGATACCAGATGGAATATGATGAGCGTATAAAAAAAAAGACGAGAAAAGAGAGTTTTCAGTATTGTAAACAAACCAACATGTTACTACTTCATTAATCTGAGAGAAGTGCGAATATCTATTGCTTAGATAAGCACGATCTTCTCTCAGATATGCTCAGTTGATGTTTGAAATTTGACCGAGACTTGAGAAAGATGAATGGTAATTATAGCATCAACATGGAGATAGTAGGATAGCTTAAAATACGTCTAAAGAGACAGCCTGTATTCAGAGAATTAATTAAAAGAATGTAAAAATTCGAAAATGATTTTTAATTTTGATAACTCTTGAACAGCAAATAACACATCTAAAAAGGTTGAGTATATTAGTAATTTTATATTCTTTGAAGTATAATAAACATAGAACTGAATATTCTGTATTATATACTTAATAATTTCATTTCACAATTCTAAAAGTTTGAATTTCCACTATATTAATGACTAAAATTTAAATGAAAGGCTTTATAAATTGCAACACAATATTGACAAAACTACCAATATAGCAATTTCACCGTTCTGTGTTTAAAATAATGAGTTCATATTTACTGGTGATTTGAAATATTTTTTAATCTGTCCTTATATTTGTACTGACACAAAATTAAGAATTGACCTAAAATAGTCTTAAATCTCTACAAGAAGCAATTTTGATCGTTGTGAATTTTTCTTTTGATGTATCTTAAAAAATAATCATTAATACCTCAAATATTTCTGAGTGATCATTTTTCTAAGGTAAATTATATATCTAAATTAAAAAGCAGTATAAGCTGGATTAAATTACCGGTGACATAATTTCTAACCTTTCTGCTTCAAAAGAAAATTCAAAGCGATGCGTGTAGTACGATTTATTTATGTTTATGCAAAGAAAGAAATGCTGCTGCATAATAATGTGCTGAAACTGTTTATACTGAAAACTTTTGTGTATGAATGTTGCCTTCGAATTCTCCAGATTGTCTCGCAGGAAAACTGTTTATTTGTATCGAAACAAAAGTGAGATGTATCGATTCTTTTGAAAAAATCCTCATCGAGAATGAGGATTTTTCTTCATGAATTCATAATATTCTGTGAAAGGCAACGGAGAATATTATAGGTAAATCGCAGATTGACTACAAGATAGACAAAATCACCATTTTCTCAACAGTTATCTCTTCTTCTATCCTTTATAATACACAGTTCGTGAACATGTTTTTGATGATTTATATAATACTGATCTATTATAACGTGAATAATAACTGATTTACTTTTCGTTTGATTGTATGAAGTAATTCACATATTGGCCAGTATGTATATGCAATAATTACAGGAATAAGGGTCTTCGTTTAAGTATAAAGTGATCCTTTCTATACATCACATTTTTATATTTTGAGTTCTCATAACTTTAACTGTTGTCATCGATTTAGATATACTAATGTTCAACCATAGTGACGTTAGAAGCAAAAATTTGTCAACCACACTCTACAGCAATAAGCGATTCTCAGCTTCATCAATAAATCGTAATATATTCTTTTTTACGGGTTTATATTCTGAGAATTCTTTATTTTGACTACGGTTTACTTCAGGCCTGTTCAACCAAAAGACTTTGAGAGCCACTTTGGAAACGCATTTTAATCCGGCGGGCCACATTAAGTGTCTGTGATGAATTCAATTTATCACCTTTTTAATTTCGGTTCTTTTACTGCTAATTCAAATTCTCATGTTAACTACTTCTACTTTCACCTCTAGAGTCATGGAAAATGACTGATCCTCCAAAGCCCCAATAGAGAAACCAAGATCATTCTGCAATAAATTAAGATAATTTATGTTTAGTTAAATTATATGTATTTGTACGAAATATAATTTTAAAAACGATCTTACAGTTACGACACAGTGCTGGTGCTAAATTGTTAGAGATCAAAAGATACCAAACAATCAGTCTGTCTGGATCTATACACTTCTAGGTCAAATATATTGTGCTGGCTACTAACAGACTGACTACTGCTATTTCGCATGAGCCTCGCGTTCCTTCCACACACACAAGATCTACAGTAGCTTTGCTGGTTAGGTATACTTTGAGTTTCGCCTGCTCAGCCAAGATGGCCCTCGCGTATTTTAAAATGAGCTCAACTTTGTAATTGCTTATGAACAAGAATACAGAAGGAAAACTGTGACGCTAGTTGAGCCAATGTACTGAGATATTCCCATACTAATGAGATATGATTCGAACGGAAACATGGTAGGATGTTCTTTGGTATATTTATGTACAATTGAAGTTTAAATTTTTGTTCGGATGACCCAGCTCCGCGGACCACATATTGACAAAATTCGAGCGGCCCCCCCCCCTGTCTGTACATAGTGCACTACTGGTTTGGCCACATGTGGCCCATGGGCTGCGAGTTGGTCTGGCCAAGTTTACTTTATTTTGGAAGGAGAGAGCGAAAAATATACAAACCTTGATACGTATTGATATACTAACATACATGACGTAAACTGGTCAAATGAGGAGCTAAGACACTAACTTGAATTTCTGTTTCAGGAACAATTATATCTATTACGATACCACGAGAGCTTGATACTGACATCTTGAAATTTAATTATTTTTCAAAAATATTCCATACTTCTTTTAAAACAGAATAGAATTTGGTATTAGTAAGGTTACATCTGAAAAATAAAAATTTTGCTGTCATGTAAGGATTTTAGTGTTAAAAATTTATTTTTCTGTTACACACACATCGCATATGAAACCTGTTTGAAAATTTAGCGCAACTTGCTAAAATTCTTCTATTAACTATTCCGAAAATGAAGAGCATATTTTCAAGGCTGTGGGCCACATTATATATATATATATATATATATAACACATCGATCAATAACTCCCGAGTCTAACATTGAAAACAACATTTTTTTTGCAAAATTTTTTTTTATTCATAAACATAACACCTTTTGTTAATCACCTTTTAGGGTGATACAATCGTTCCAACGCTTTTCCAAATCTTTCCCCGCCCCATTTTTTTTTTTTTTTTTTTTCTTTTTTTGCAAGAAATCTTTTTTGTTGCGAGTAAATAGCGATAAACAGCTTTCTGAATCATCGACTCGTTGCTGTTTTTGTTCCATCGAAAGCAATCGCGGCACCCACTTGGAAAAAACCTTTTTCACTTCACTTCAAAAAACCTTTTTCCTGGTCCGATCGACTTAAAATTTTGACACGTTTCAAGCAAAGGTTAGTACTCTAGAAAGACCTGGTTACTGGTTTACTACGAGCGCCATTTCTGGGTTAGTCTCGGGAGTTATTGATCGATGTGTTATATATATATATATATATATATGTATTTGTGTGTGGGGTAGTAGTAGTAATACAGTATAGTAATAAGTTGTAAAGCGTGTTTCAGAGAAATGAATATGCATTTGAGAGAGATAAAAATAATACCTTTATTCATCAATATATTCTCCATTATTATCAAACATCTTCCTTCATAAGTCGGCAGTTGACGAAGGCCAGCAGCGTAGAACGATTCTTCTTTTGATGCGATGAAATCGTCAACTCATTTTCGTACTTCGTCCACTAACCGGAAGTGTACAGAGGGCTCCGACCCGAAATAATTGATAGTCTGAAGAGGCTAAGTCGAGGCTTTATGCCAGGTTTTTCAAACTTCCCAGCCAAGCGTTAGTAACGTGTCCTTGACTGGTTTTGCAATAAGAGGCTTTACTTTATCATAGGACAATTTCATGAGGAGTAAAATTTGCCAGTAAATCTAAGTTTTCGACCAATTTCCTATTTCAACGCAGCAGTTGATGCTTGTAGTGTACAACATTAACAATTACAACAGTTCGTAATAGAGCCCAACATTTCTTAATAGAGCACAACCTTCATATCCCACCAGAAACATAAGATAACTTTTTTGCAGTGAATGGCTCGTTTCGGAGTTGATATTGTTGCTTTGCCGGGGATTCACCCGATGTTTTTGGAGTTTCGGATTGTTCTAACATATCCATTTTTGATCTCCGGTCACGATTTTCCATAAGAAAGATTTTCTGTGTTACTTTTTAAGCAGATTCGTGTACTTTAAGATCCGCTCATCCTAGTTTATAAAAGTAACATTCAAAATTAATTCTGATTTGCTTTTGAATACATGTTCTTATAAAAGTAGTAAAAAAGTAACACTTTTATATACTTAATAGATAGGTAATCGAAAATATGTATTGTATATCCCTCTTAAAATTGTATTACATATACAAAATGCTATAATTTTATATATAGTAAAATATTTGCTTCCATAACCTTGTATTATAACATATTTACAGGTATAGGCTTATTGAAACATTCATGTACCTTTTATGCAAGATTATGCTAATAAATGATTTCTTTTTAAATTTACATAATTAAGATTTATTGAAAAGTAATTAATAATATTTTTAATGAATTATTATTATTATTATTATTGCTGAAAAATATAATGTAAACTTAATGTATTAAGCAATACGATGAAGCATGATCTAAAAAAATTATTTTTAAGAAATAAAATAAAAAGCATATAAATCTTTAAGCTGTTGAACTTTAATAGTTCTATAATTAAAACTTATCTTTAATTGTATTTTTTCTTAGGGATAAACTGTTATTAGTAGATTCTTTTGCTATTAATTACTGCTTATGAAATAAAGTTTTTTAATGGAACAAAAATACGAAGTGTAAATGTATCTTCATTTGTATTACATCTAAAATTACATTGGAACCGAGAAGATATTTAGCTTTCCACTTGGTTCAATAATTATGGTAATGTAATGAAGAATAATTAAAGCTAAATTTATTATATTTCCTAAAAACGAAGATTTATTACGAGTCATTAAATTTCATTTTATGAAATTTAAAAAGAGACTTTTATGTAGATTAACCTCGATTTCCTGTAATATCCTGATTTCTTCCTATGAGGTTGTTTAAAGATATAAGTATATGCAAATAATTTTTGTGCAGCCAATTATAGAAAAACCGTTGCAGCTTAAACGTCAAAAGAAGTTAATCTCTGACAATTAAAAATTTATCTGGGACTATTACACTATTTTGTTTAATTCTTAAAAATAAATTTAATTTGATTTTAAGTTTGAAAATAGTTTATAACTTTCACTTTTGAGTAGCGCGCGAACCTTTACTTTTCTTATAATTTTAGCTTCTCGTATTTTAACAATTAGCTTCCTTTACCCGGTTAACAGCTGAATCGGTAAAATTTCAGAAAAAAACCCTTTGCTAAGATATAAAAGTTTTCGACTTCGTTCGAATGATCGCGTTCCCTTCCCCCTTTTTTTACAATTGACATTTACCTTTAAGACGCGCAACTCTGCGAGCTGTCATGACTTGAATAATACCTAATAATCAAATTGCTCCAACAACCCTTAATTAAACATCATAATCAAATAAACAACTTTAATTAATTAAAAATAACGACTGCATTTATTTCAACGACAACAACATCCCCAAGATACTATATATGTGTGTGTGTGTGTGCGTGTTTATGCGTAATTATTGCTAAGGGATGAATAAAAAGGATACCGGAAGTCATAGTTGCTATAACAACATCAATTCCGATCAAAGTCTGTTTTTTCTTTTTTTTTTTTTTTTTTTTTTATGAGAGATAGGCAATTTTACATACAGTTTGAGAAGATCGTAGTCTCGGCCTTCATGGCCGAAGGGAAAGAGGGAGAATTTTACTTTGCTTTCGAATTTCATGGAGGGATTTCTTTAAATCATGTGTTAATCACATGTTCTTGGATAAAGCGACTCTGAGGGATTTTGATGGAGTCAAAAAACATAATAGGGATTAACCCTACAGGTCTGTGACAGTGTGAAATGTTGATTCAACAGATTTTATGAGCGCATAATTGATTAAATTAAAGGATAATTTGGAATCGTATCAGAAAATAAGAACGGACTATTTACTTGTGAGTTAGAGAAAGGGAAAGTACACACACACACACACACACACACACACACACACACACACACACACACATAGTTATATATATGTATCCGTGTGTGTACCTGTAATTGCTTTTAAATAAGATAAACTGCGTTTAGTTATTGCTCTCGTTTCTGTACTTAGTAATTTGTATGAAGTTAATTATTACATTAAATTTTGCTTTGAATTATGTAAATAGATCTATTTTCTTCTTTTGAATGCATTAGATGTAAATACTTATAGCTTTAGGTAACAAATCTCTCTCTCAAAGGCGCACAGAAAATTTTAATACGAAAAGTGTTTAGTAAAAATTAAAAGTATTGGACCACGCTTTAACCACATTGGCTACTCATTTAAGATTTTTAACTAAGATATTCGTTTAATTTAATGCAAAGGATAAAAAAAAATATAATAAAAACTATAATAAAAAAATATTTCCTTTGCAATACATTGGTAGTAACTTTATTTTTCGATACATTTTTCTTAGTTTTATTAATTGCAGTTTCTTTGTTTTGGAGTTTATTTGCATTGGCATCACTTTGTATTTTATATAATACTCGTACTTTGCACTTGTTCAATTTATTTTTAATATATGCAATAGATTGTGATTTGTGAAGGATTATGAAGAAATTTTGTACATCCCATTTTTAGCTTCTGAGAAGTAAGTTTTTTTATACCATATTACTTTACATAATTTTACTTTAAAAATATGTATATGTATATGAAACTGCTTGTGCTCTCTTATATAACCTGTTCCTGTTGCATTTTTAATTTGTATGTAAATGCTTTTTTTGGCAAATTTGTTGGTTTAAATAAGGGATGATTGGAAGACTGAGGTAGATCCTTGGGACCAAATTTTGAAGTTTTAAATCCTTGTTAGTAATCTTAGTCTCCATGGGTACGGAAAAAAAAGGAAACAAGTGAAAGAGGAATCGAAATCAAGCTTTAATCAAGAAAGGATCCTATTCTGAATGCAGGGAATAATACTTGACATTATGAGATAATTTTAAAAGAGAGGATAGATAAATTACAATTTTCACACACACACACATATGAATATTTAACTTATTTAATCAAACGTAATTTGTTTACTCGATTAAAGTAATATTTATGGTCTACTTTTCAAACAGTTTCGCTTTGATCTGTTCCCAAATTAATTTATTCTAAGTTACTCGAATGCAATAAAAAACAAAGTTCGAAATGATAAAAAAAAAAAATTGGAAAGCGAAGAAGTGGATTAGGCTGGTGGAAAAAAACCCTCAAGAAATGGTATTTTATTTGGCAACAGCCTCCAATCTAAAATAGATCATAGTTAAAAGACTTCTCTGTTGAGATATTCGAATGATTTTTCAGCATTATTATAAGTTTTCGTTGCGTGAAACATATTCCAGTCTACCTCCCCAGAAGTCTCTGCCAACTTCCTGCTGAGTGAACAGCGCTTTCAACTCTGTGTCATGCTACAAGGGCCAAAAGAATGCGCACTTTTGTGACATTGGAATCGAATGGCTGTGTAAGCAATAGTAGGATTCTATTCGATTCAAGAGTCTCGTACTTCAACAGAAGCAGTCAGTTTTTTTATATATTATAAATCGGTTTTCATTTTCAGTACGAAACACAATCAGTTATTGATCAAGACTACAGCATAGTGTTCTTTTTTTAATTATGATAGCAAAAAAAAAAAAAAAAAAAAAAAAATTCCTTCCTTATCTTATTTGCAACTATTTTGACTTTCGTTAGATATGTTTCGAATAATCGTGTTTTGTAAATTTTAATTATCAGAAGAGAAGCGAGGAAATATTTTCATTAAGTGATTTTTTTAGATTATAATGCATTTATAAGAAAAAAATATTGACGTTTTCAACCGAATGTATAAAATATTTCTACTCAGTTTTACTCGTTGTCATCTTTCGCTCGCCCAATTTCTCGAAATATAATCTACTATATTTAGTTACTCATTATCTTATTTACAAAATAACTTTAGATAAAAAATTATTAATAATTTTTTTTTAATTTAATGAGAAAATACTATTTTCTGTCTGAATGAAATAACAAGCAACTTAGACCGACATTTCTTTGCTATACGAAGCGTTTTCAGTGTTCTATGACTCTAAGTTTATTAATTTATTTTTCGTATGTTTGTTGAAATTACAGATAATTCTAATTATTGTAAGTACAAAATAAGGCATGCAAAAAAGGTAATATACATAAATATTTAAAGTTAGGAAACCCAAGCAAATGGCATTAAAATACAAATACGCATGCCCTATTTTTAATATTCATCTTTAAATAATTACTTTTTAAAGGTTAATTTACGTGAAGAAAAAAAATTATTTAAATTTAATAAATCGTTACAGTTCGGAAGTCAAGAAAGCATAGGATGTTTCTTCATAATTTTTCTCCCAAGTTTTCTTTTATTGGACTAGCTTTCGGTAATTAGGTAACCGCAATCAATTTTTAAATAAATAGAAAAAAAATGTATGTCTATAAAAATTGTAATGTTGATGACGAAGTAATTAATACTAAAATAAGGCAATTACTACTAATACTTACAATTTTCAGGATGATGTAATAAAGTGTTTCCTCACAACTTTTTCCCCACAGTTTTCCATGTGAGGCGTTATTTATACTTAGATCTCTAAATTGACAAATCTTCTAGTGAAAAAATATGTAACAGTAGAAGTTTCACAAGATAACAGCTTAAATAAACTATTTCATACATCAGATTTTGTTTGGTTTTACTAACGCCGCATCAGAAGCAACAAAAAGACTATTGGTGACGGACCTCGTAATTTTGAACCTCAGTCAAGTGAAGAGGACCACACCTGAGCTGGTACCTTCCTCTCCTAATTTCCACACCACGTCAACGGGAGGAGTTTGAACCTCGACAGATTTTGCGTGCATCGGCCCTGGCTACACGGTGGGTCTTATTGGCATTCAGGCTCGAATCCACGGCTCGACGAAAACAGCCGCCCGCTACCGTGACCACTCGGGGTCTTATATATCAGGCTTAATTCTGGTTGGAACTAAAATCTACATGTATATTCTGTGTGATGCATTATTCATTTCTTGATATTGTCCTTATCTTTATATGCGCAATAGGGCCATTACGTGCTTAGTCGGGGAAGCCCGTCAGCGAAGAAATCCCGGTTGTTATTGTTGACACAAGGTCTCAATACAATGCGAGTTTGGATGCAATGACCCCTCACTGCTTCAACCTCATCTACGAGGTTGAGTTTTCAGTTTTCAGCACACCAACGACACCTGGGAACAAAAATCACAAATGCATTATATATTGAAACGCAAGTAGCTATCAGGTACAACACGAGTTTTGAGAATCGGGTAGTAAGTAAAAAAGTTATGGCCATGGAGACATTACATTCATTTAAGATTCGTATTATTAGAATGTAAAGTTGAAGTTATTTTGGGGCAAAAAGATCGTCGATTTCGAAGGAACAAAATAATTTTTTTTTTTTGATATTTTCATACTTGGCGGAGCCTTTTTTTTTACATAAAAACTGCTTCAGACAGTTTAGTTCCTTAAAGTCACTTCGAAGAACTAACACGAAAGCTCTCAAAATTAATTTGTTAAGAAGCAAATCTAAGTTAATAAATATTTTACCATATCCGATTTCGACTGCCGAATTAAATAGTGTTCATAATATTACGTATTACTCTTTCCTTTTACATTCTCAATCTTATTTTTCAAAGGATGATAGTAAGAGAAAGAGAAAGAGGATAGAAAACATAATGGAAGATTTTCTCACACAATTAATACTTCTGTTAATATTCATTTTTGGTTAGATACTCTTATATATAGACAAATATGGTGATATTAATCTAATAATATATTTTTAGAGCAGTGTTTTTTGAAGATGACGTGTGATATAAACCAGCATGGGTCATTTTTTTTCCCCACGCAAAGAGTTTTGGCAAAGTTATTCTTTAAAATAAAGACAGAGCTTCATCTACAGAAGCTTCAAGCATACACGTCTTTTAGGAGCTAGTTGAAATATTGTACACACCCATAAATCTTTTCAGAAAAGAATCTTCCACCCACATTAAAAAATGTTTACTTAACCAAGTGATTTTTCATCGCTTTTTTAACTTCGTTATCGGCAGTAATGTGCCAAACCGAAGACAGAGATAACGTTATATCCGATTTGAACATTTCAGAAATGTTATGGTATGTTTTAGCAATTTCACGATGGAATTCAGTAACAGAATCAAGATAAGTTATGTTTAATTCTGGTTGTTTGGTAAGATTTAAACTGGCATTTAGTTCGCAATAAATGTTAATACTTCCAAGAGTAGTTCATAAAATACCCAAATCAGGAATGGAAAATGGGAATGGAGAGAGTTAACACACTGTATCATTATCCATTAATTGCTTTCCCTTTTTCTAGGAAATCCATAAGTATGACGCCTTTCGCATCCAAAATACCGTCGCCATAACTTTTTCGGCCGATGGTATAGTTTTCGCCTTTTGTGAGGCAGATTCACCGGAAACAATTCAATATCTTGATCGTTGTTTTTTTCCGGTGTGCAATGATGAGTCCAGATCTCATCTACGGGGACAACTTGATGCCAAATGACGACGACAACACTTCGTGGCACCAATCAAAACATCAAAACTAACCTATGAATCAGTGTCACATTTGTTTGGCGTCTTTTAACAAATAGCACAGAATGATAACACTAACATGCCAAGTAACGCCTTCTATCTTCAAATAGATGTAGTTTTTGAGCCCCCCTTTAACCCATCAGGTACTTTTCGGCATTTTGGCTAATCTTATATTGTTTTACTGCAGTGTACCTTTAAGTTTATTATTAGTTTTATCATATTTACAAGAAATATAAATGAGATCCAAATCTGTATTTCTGACTAGTATTTATAGCCACATACGTGTGGTAAACTTTCCCTTAGTAAATGTTTTCGTTTGTTTTGTGACTGATTGCAAAAAAAAAACCCATTCAAATTATAAGGATTAATTTTTATTTATTTATTTAACATTTGCAGGGGAAAAACAATACTAAAATATTATCTGATACACTTTAAATTTGATTGTTTATGAAAAGTTTTCATTTTGTGAATGATATATCACCTAAAAATGGCTTTTTATGAATAGCAAGGTTGCCTATTGAAACACGTTTCGAGATTTCTGTCACTTCAAACAAAATGAAACCGTTTTTGATATTTCATAAAAAAAATTTACTTTCTCCATGAGAATTAACTGAAAAGTATAAAGTATAAGAGTAGAAATACTACAAAAATAACTGAAGAAGATTAAATTAAAAACTGAACATATGCAGTATAAAAAAATTATAAACATGAACCAAAACAGTATCTATACGATATACGGAAAACATTGACAGGCAGTTAATAATGTGTTGATAAGACGGAATAGTTTTCATCACATTTCACTCGAACGTTTATTGAAATGAGAATCAATATTTTAAACTTTGACACATATGTATTACAGTGTAGTTTTGTCAGCAAGACGTGCTGCTTATAATTTGCGCATTATAAATCAAAGCCAAATACAAATATTTTACCGTCTCGTCAAAATGTTTGATATATGAACAATGTGCGAAATTTGATAGTAGATGAATATTTAATTCTGTACACAGAACAGTAGTAATTTGATCTACAATCTTTTAGCATAATTTCTGACATTTTTTATTCGTTACTTTCTACAAAATGATTAACACGCAATAATTAACAAGTGCCAGGAATCAAAAATATTTTCATTGATTAAATAGTTATTATAGCTGTAAATCGAATAATAAACATTTTATGAATATTGCAACGAATTTTAGCTGATACGAGAAAAACCAGGTGTTAAAATGCAAATTTCCTTACACTCAATGAGAACATATATTTAAATAGCATGTAAAATTAGAAATATTTCCAAGAGAGAATTTACAGTGCTTATATTACCAAAATAATAAACGCCATAAGTATATGAATAATCAAAAAATTAATAATAAAGCAGCAAGTTACCCTATTCTTTCACGAGGAATGAAAGAACAAAAGAAAATGTGTTATGAATGGAATACATAACTTCAGCACTTACATAACAAAAAAAGTCGAACTGCAATTTAATATTCAAACAATTAATAATCAAACTGTAACAGGTTGTCTTCGGTGTCATTAAGAAACATAGTGATGCAGTAATAATCAGCCAACAATCTTCAACTAATTTATTCCATTCCAGTAAGTAATAACAAAATAAATTAATAATGTGACCCCATTCTCTCAAGAGGAAATAAAGAACAAAAGATGTAGTATAAATTGAATCCAAAACTTCAGCGCTTGCATCACCAACACAGAAGAGTCAACCTGCATTTTAATAATCAAACAATTATAATAATAAAGCTGTAACGAATTGTCTTCGTTGAGATTAAGAGATAGAGTAACACAATAATAATCAGTAAGCATACCTAACCAATTTATTCAGTCTTAAATAAGCAATATACATACATATATGTGTATATATATACACTGGTGTGCAAAATTTAAGCAACAATGTAAATTTTAAGCAGATAGCCATGAAATTGCAGATAAAGGGATATTGCGATCAGTATAATGAACACGCAATTCAGTAGAAAGGTGATGCATTTGCAAATGTCAGGAACAAAAGGCCAAGTTGTCTTGAGTGTGCCCAAAACGCGCGAGGTCGGCTCGCACAGCTCATGACTACAATAAAAGGAAGAACGGAGGCGCAATCAAAGACATTCACTGCAAGTGAGTTCTTTCGTGAAATATGGCTAGATGAAATCATCTGGATGACTTCACACGTGGAAAAATTATCATAAAGCTGAAGGAGGGGTGTAGTTTGACCAATATAGATGAACAGTTTGGAATCAACAAATGTGTCATTTCGCGCATGGAAAGCCTTCCAAACCATATGTACAGTTGTTAGAAAGGTTGGTGATGGTCGCCCAAGGAAAATAACTGCAGTGAATGACCGATATATCGTACCTCAGACGAAAAGAGCCCGAATGCCTTTGCCAGTGGTCAGACGCTTTCGCAATGGAGGCCTATCTGCCCGCCGTCCTGAACTCAGTATCCCTTGAAAAGTTGGACATTGGTGGCACCGTTTAGAGTGGTGTAAGGAACACAAAAATTGGACATCTCGTCAATGGAGTCGTGTCCTATTTACGGATGAGAGTCGTTTCAATGCCACAAGCGATTGCCTACGCCAGTTGATTTGGAGAGAGTTCGGGACATGGTTTCATCCCAATAACATCATGGATATAGTAGACCTTTACGGTGGTCCTGGAGTTGTCGTCTGGGGAAGTATTAAGCTGAACGAGTGGACGGAACTCCTCGTTGTTGTTGGACGGAACTCGAAGCTTGTTGTTCTTCCTCATGGACAGACATTCATGTGTGACGATACAATGAGTTCAATAAAGTCTATTTTTTGTTTGATTCCATATTATATGCTTAGTGTTCATTTTTGCGCTACTAAGCTTTCGTCATCGTTTAAGTACTAAATGTTGTTTCTCATTTTAGAATTTCACGTCTCGCAGATGATTTCTCGTGAGTTATGGAAAAAAAAAAAACTTGTTGCTTAAGTCTTACACACCAGTATATATATATATATATATATATATATATATATATATATATATATGTGTGTGTGTGTGAGTTAATTGCGTGAAATAAATTATTAATGTGAATAAGTTAACTAATCGCGTGCCTTACAAACAGTACAATGACGAACTCGACTTTTTAAGGTAACTCCAAACAGACGGCTTCCAATCACTGGATCCGATTCAAGTAGACTTCTAGAGACGGTATCCGATTCAGATATACACGCTTTGTTTATCTATTCACAGTTACAGTTGCTCAAACCAATATTGAGTTCCAGAGATTCTCCCTAATTCTTTCCTTTCCTTCGTCTTATTCATTACACTTTTTTTTTTTTTTATAATAGCTTATCTGTATATGTCACGGCTCTTTCATATTGCGTGGTTCTTGTATCAAACATCGTAATAAAGTAGCCAAAGATAAATGCTTAAGAAAATGTATTATAAAATAAATAGTTAAAGGGAAATGAGAGTGAGAACTCGTTACAAAGCTATAAGTTATTCTTTCATTTCTTTCACGAGAAATAAAAGAACGAAAATGCGTTTTGGCATTTTAGCGCATTGCAAATATCTATAAAAATACGTCAATCTAACAAAATCTTTCGAGAAAGATAATTAATTTTTTAAAAAGACTCAAATTAAAACTAAATTTCTCTCTCTTCTGTCAAATTAATTAAGATAAAGTGAAATTAAAGGGTAATGATGGGTTTTTATTCTTGTTTAAAAGAAAGTCAGAATCTATTTCATTGAGACATGTATGTTCTTTTTATTGCAATCAGTCCTTTCTTATAAACAGTAAATCTCAGTGAACCAAATCACTTTCACGAATGTTGAAAAATACATTACCAATCGCTTCAAAAGTATTAATGACATTCGAACCCCTCTTTCTCTCTCTCCCAAAGGAAAGGAAAAATGATTTTTTTTTCAGAATATATGATCGTTTCTATAAAATATAAATAATTTATCAGGATTTTCTTTCACAAAAGTAACTGTAAAATAAATAATGGTCAAATAAAGGTATGAAAGGCAGTGAAAAGAGAAATTATGATTCAAAATTAATGAAATAGAATGAGGTTTACACAAATATTTATTGAAAAATAATGAAAATCTGGACGTTCATGATAGCAACCAACGAATTGAGAATAAATTACTCGAAATTTTTGTAGTGTTAATTGAAATATTCTTTATAACTTTTTTTTTTATGTTCCTGAAATATTTCCAAAATGATAAGAACCCTGAAAAACTGAAAAAGAATAACTAGAATCAAATAGAAATTGAGTATGCAATAGTTAATCTACACTGTATGAATTTTCAAAGGCAAAAAGTAACTCATCTCTTCCTTAATGCAGATTTAGCTGGACATGTAGTGAATCATTTTATACTTAAGTACCGTTCCAACTCCATTTTATTCCATTAAGTATGATGCTAGAGTGAACCATCCCCAATAATAAATATAATTTTTTTTTTGAAATCAAGCTTTTACTTAAAGGCGGACTAAACGGGGAAAAATAATTTTTTTCAATGTAAAATAATAATATAAAATATTAAAGGTTGAGGCGCTTAACTAAGCTTAATTGTCAATAAATTGACTATTATAACTGCGTATTCATAAATGAGATCAAACGAAGTATTAATTCTTTCAGGTTTTTATAAATTATGCAGTGATTATAAAAAGATGTTTTGACGATACATGACCCCAAAGCAAGCGTTGCGTTCGAGGGTACAGAATACAATTAGTAATTCAGGTATTAAAAGATATTCATTCAAGGATGATGCAAAAAATAATAGACCAGGTTTCAAAGTTACGATTACAGGGACAAATTTCAAAAGATAATACTCACTTTTTGCTATTGAAACGGGATCCTCACTGTAAAAAACTTAAAATCAAGTTAGAACGGTTTTGTGGCATGAAAAATGGCGGCGTTAGTCAGAGATTAAGAAAAAAGTGGAAAAAATTATTAAAAAAAAGAAGCAATAGTAAAGAAAACATTTTTATTTCATACAAATATTCATCGTGTCCGCCCTCACCCACAATGGTACTTTTCATTTTATAAATGTTGAACAGCATTTCAGCACGTATTATGTGAAAGGGAATCTGTAGAATCTGACACGTGGTGGCATCTTTTACATTCGATAAAGTTTGCGGATTTGATTCGTATGCTTTGGCTTTCAGGTTTCTCCACAGTCAGAAATTCACTGGAGTAAGGTCGGGTGATTTTGGCGGATAAGGGAGCATAAAATAGTGAGATAAATTCTGGCGTAAAAGAGTTCATGGACAAACGTTTGATGGAATACCTCACATATGGGGCAGCACCATATTGTATCCGCAAGAAGTCAGAGAGAACATTTCACTGTTGCAAATCGGGAAATATGTGATTGATAACAGAAATTATTGCAAATAATAAGTTCTAATTTCCTTACACTTTCTTAAACCGTTGGTAGAGTTCTCTTAAAAAAAGTAAGGGGCAAGAATGTCAAACGTTTGTTAACACTAGAACTTTTTTTCTGCCTGAATTATCTCCCACCATTTCTAGTGGGAGATAATTCTGGCACAAAGAATTATCCATCGTAGCAGCCAAAGTTCCCTGATATCACTCCAATACATTTCTGACTATGGCGAAACCTGAAACCTAAAGCAAACGCATCAAATCAGTAAATTTTGTATGATGTAAAAGATGCCATCACATGTCAGGTTTCACAGATCCCTCTTTACGTGGTACGAGCTGATGCGCTATTCAACAACACGCTGAATGAAAAGTATCATAGTGTGTGAGGGCGGACTCGTCAAAAACTTGTAAAATATAAAAATGTTTGTTTCACTATCACTTCTCTGTCTTTTATGGATGTTTTTTTCTGTTTTCTTAGTCTTCGCCTATATATAACGCCGCCAATTTTTGTGCCACAAATACCTTTCCAATTCCATTAAAAAAAAATTCCAGTGAGGATCCAGTTTCAATAACGAAGTGGGGGCTGTCCTTTGGAAGTTTCAAGATTTATCACAATAACTTAGAGAGCTGGTCTACTATTTTTTGCATTATCCTTGAGCGTATACCTTATAACACCTGCATTCCAAGTTTTATTTCATTTTCTCGAACGTAATGCTCACTAGGAGATCATTTATCGGCAAAGATTTTTACAATCATCCGGTATATTATTTATATATGTATATTATTTTATTATTCCTGTATATTATTTTGCATCTAAAAAATTATTTTTGAACCTTTAGTTCATCATTATGCAAAACCTAATATTTTTTTTTATTTTACTTATATATATTTAATCCCTTTTTAGACTGGCAATTTAAGACTAGGAAATAATTACGTAAGCTTCTCATGAGCGAAATTTCAACTCATTTAGACATTGCTATAAATGCAAACTCCCTTTCCCAGCCTGATACCTATATATATATATATATATATATATATATATATATATATATATATA
>BMAW01115022.1:0-32422 GCA_019974015.1 Nephila pilipes | reverse complement strand
TATATATATATATATATATATATATATATATATATATATATAATTATGGATAAACTAAATACCATAACTACTTAACTACACTTATGAGATCAGAAGAAGTATTAAAGCCTCAAATTTTTATAAATTGTATATTATTTACCACCATATAAAAATTATTTTTATACTTTTTAATCCATCTTTAAATAAAAGCTTGATATTTGAAAACCTTTTTCACATATATTTAATTCTTTTTAGTTTGGTAATTTAAGACTAAAAAGCTATACGTGTGTCAACATTTCAGATGAATTGAACGTTGTTAAGAAAAATTCGCTGAATTTACAATTTAAATAGGTTACAGGCTTCTTGTAAAGCAAAATGATTTTAAAGGAATATTCCAGAAATCATATACGAATCATTTCTAACTGCTAAACAATTTAATATTTTTCCTGAAACTATTCATCATTTCAATTTTAGTATTCTACACGTACAGAATATTTTACTTTTAAGTATCCTCTTGTGTCGAGAGATTTAGCCTCATTTCCTGTTGATTTTACATTTAATTATTGTGAAAATGTCACAGACTGCAAAGTTTGCCAAAGAGAAAAATACTTCCTCTAAGAGTTCTAGACAATTTTAAATTTCTTTTTAGAATCAACCGAAAAGCGTAGACGTCAGCAAACTGAAAGTTAGCTGAAAAATAAAAGTTCAAAATAGTTTTTTTTTACTCAGGTTGTTAACCTTTCAGAAAGATTTGCGAAATTTCGAGCATTGAAAAAAGTAAAAGCATATAAATTAAAAGTTGACGAAATCTTTCCTAGAGGAGAAATTTGTTGAAACTATATTTTAGCTGACATGGCTTTCTTTTAATCTCAGAGTTTTCAGCTATGTGATAAAGACTTTTTCTAATGAAATATGAATTCTTTATAATGAAATGAAGACACATATTTTTCTAATGAAAAAATGATTGCATTTTAGGACAAAATAAAACATTTTTCATCAATAGGGGATTGACTTGATGCTTAGTTAGAACAAAAATTTTCAATACGTACTTTCAAACGTGTAATTTTTTTCTTTTAAAATTTTTATTCAGTAATGCAATTCAGTTTATTTTTATTTATTTATGCACCAATTATGTAAGAATTTATACGAACAAATTCATCTGAAAATAAACAAATCAAGGGATTAATAAAATACCCCAAATATGTATGATTTTTAATAAATATAATATATTTTAGATTTAAAACATTTTAAAAAAAATTTAAATCTGAATTTTTTTTATTTCATTTTTTATATATACAAGGAGAGTTCAAATGAAAAAGTACGAAATGACACTATGGGTATAAATGAAGATTTTATTCAAAGAATACATAATAGGCTTGAGCACAAAAATCCCATTGATTAACGAGCCGAGGATTCCTTGCTCCCAGAATTTCTGTAGCCGTGTTGAGAGTCAGTCCTTCCCAGCATCCTTGAGTTCGTTGTCCGAGTTGAAGAGTTTCTCTTTCAGATGTTTTTTCTGGGAACCAAACACATGGAAATCGCAGAACGACAAGTCCGGGTTACAGGGCGAATGCTCAAGCTGCTCCCACTATAACTTGGCTGGCTCCGCGTGTGTGATCCTGAAGACGTGTGGACGCGCGATATCATGGAGCAGGACCACACCCTCCGTGATTTTCTCTCTCCAGACCGGGGCTCTTGGATCTCCACAGCCCCGGTCTTTTGTTCTTGATGGACCTACTTAGGCTTCGGAGTGCCTCCCAGTACACATTTGAATTAATGGTTCTTCTGTGATCGAGGAATTCAACAAGAAGAGGACCTTGGACGTCGGAAAAAACGGTGAGCAATACCTTACCTGCTGACGCCACGGCTTTGAGCATTTTAGGGGGAGGTGAAGACGCATGTTCCACTGCATGCTGTCCCCCTTTGTCTCTGACTCGTAGTGATGGCACCAGCTCTCATCACCTGTGATGATCCGTTCCAGGAAAGCGGAATCTTCATGATACCGAAACAGATGTTGAAGGTCTAGCCTCATAAACAGTTCCTTTTACTGGTCAGTAAGCTGCTTCGGAATTTACTGTGCACACTCCTTCCTATAACGCAACCTGTTGTGAACAATTGTCCACACTGTTCCAATGCTGACATCCACCTTCACCGCCAACATTCGTAATGTGACAAGCCGATCACTTCTCACTCCGTCGTCCACCTTGTCGATGAGATCGGCTGTGATGACTGTGTTTGCCTTGCCGGATCTCGGGTCATCAACCAGACTCTCACGTCCTGCACGAAAACGGGCTCTCCATTTTCTCACTGACTTGTCGGATACACAGTCACCATTCGGCGAAGAAAAACAGCCGGTTTAGCACATCCCGCTGTCAGAAATCAGATAATGCCTCTCTGCTCCTCAATTGTTGAATTTTGCAACGTGAACACCATTGAGTCGGTTAACGTAGATGCCCTGAGATAAAACTTAATCGCATGAGAAAATTCAAACAATTGTCTTTCCCTAATTCTTTTCATGAAAAACAAACTTAGTAAAATCCCTCACGTTATTTTCCCTGACGAAAATACGAAAACGTTGTAATGCTGATTTTTTTAAAAATTTTTTTATCGAAGAAGCTCGAGCTAAATACTTACATTTAAAATAAGAGGAGTTAAAAAATAAATGGGCTCTACAAACTAACCTTTGTCAATCATGGGGCATAGCTAATCCCAATTTAAACCAAAATTATTCCCCCTTCTGAAATTACGAGGTAGGAAAAGACCACGAGAGAACGACAGTTCAAAAAATGATCAGACTATCTGTTTAACAGATTTAGTTCGCTAACTATCGGAGACCCTCCAGAGTCTCTCCAAATCGATGACTTACCCTCTATCAGTTCAAGCTAAACCACCTACTGCTAAAGCTCCCAAGAAGAAACCTAACCCTGCTAAAGAACCAGCGAACCAACCCTCCAACCCTGGACCTTCTAGCACCTATCATGGCCCTGTAAACAAACTGGGACCCGTTCCAAGTACCTAAACCAATTACCAACCCATTCTAGGATCGACTACGGTACCGCAGACCTCCAATTCCATCTCTGCTCCCTCCATCACAATAGGCAATGTCACAAACTCTCCTGTTCTCCTGAAAGAGCTACAAAACATTACGAAACTATAACTCTCCACCTGCCTTAACGGTATTAGTTTAAAGATATTTCCACAGACTCCTGCGTCTTACATCAGAATAAGAAGATACGTTGAATACCACAATCTATCCGCCTACACCTTCCAGCTCCCAGGAAACAAAACTATGAAAACTATTCTCCATGGCATGCCAAAAGATACGCCCCTGCAAGAAATCATTAATGATCTCGCAACCAAAACTTTCCAATTCACTGAATGTTACGCTATCACAAACAGAAGTTCCAGTCTCTCCAAGCCTCTGTTTTTGGTCTCCCTGCCGAAATTTGACGACAACAAAAACATACAATATTTCCGAAATTTGCTCCACCAAAATAAAAGTAGAAGCGCTGAAGAAAAAACCGCCCCCCCCCCCCCTCAGATGCTACAGATGCTAGGTTTTTTTTCATAATTCCCAACATTGCTACTACCCTCCCAGATGCATGAAATGCGTCGGTGCTCACCTCTCTCGGCTATGCAATAAACCTGTCGACCAACCTCCAAGAATGTGGGGGAAGAAAGAATGAAGCAAAGAGCCATTCAAATTCAATCCCAGCAACAGATGTCCACCATTTCTACCTCCACACCAGCCCCAGTAGTGCACACCACTCAACTGATTTCCACATAATCTCCACACACACACACACACACACACACACACACACACACACACACACACACACACACACACACACACACTAGCCCAACCGAATAACATCTCATCACTGTCTGCATAGCTAAAAAATTCTCTGGTCCAGGAAATGTTTAGCACAATAAAATCCTCCATTAGTATCGCCACCTCCAATATGACAAAGACCGATAAATTTATGGCCTGCGTCAGTCTTCTCGATCTCGACTTCTCTTTCTAATGCTCAATAATAGAAGAACTCTTACATCACTCCACATAATTTCCTGGAATGTGGATGGCCTCCATTCCAGAATGGCCGAACTCGAAAACTAAACCAAAAACAATAACCCAGACATCCTTTGCCTTCAAGAGACTTTCATCAGGCCTTGTGACTCACTCAATTTTTTTAACTACACTACCCACAGAGCTGACTACCTCATCCATAAAGGAGGTGGCACTGCAATTATCATTAAAAATCAATTCAGCGCTCAGTTAATTTTGTATACTTTTGTATAGTACTGCGATTGGCAACGCCAGTCGAATTCGGAGAAAGTAAACAGAACTTGAGAGAATGGCGATGTTGCGAATGCGTCGAATTCGAACCGCTCTCTAAAGAGATAATTCACCTCCCCTTCTGATTTGAACCATTTGTCTATATGTGTGTGTCCATCCAAATCATCAATAAAATGTTGTAAAATCTTGAAGCTCTCCCAGTCCTTGAATTTGAAAATCTGTAGAATACAACACAGGGATCCATTTCGAGTATTACCCTTCACTGTGAAAGCTTTCAAATGCATTTGCAATGGTTTTCGGCTCTTCTGACCTGGATTCTCACCGATTAGTGTATAGTTGTTTTCAACGATGTCCTGTTTCAATATGATCCATAATTATCTTCGAAGATGTGTCTGGAGACGTCTAGAACAAAGGTGGGATATTAATCTTATTGCTTTTTGTCATACACCCCGACAATAGGGAATCTTGATCTTGGGAAAGGGAGATTTCACTTGATAGCTGAATCCTTTTGACAGTCTTCCAATACACTTTTAAAGCACTACTATGCGTAGAAGATATTCTATTTCAAGTTGAGATGTTCTTCCTTTCATTACACCCCTAATTTGCATGTCGTCAAGATAACGCCTAGCCTGATTCAGAAAGCATTTTTACTGATTGTATCGTGTTTGTTAAACACTTCCTTTGTCTAGATAAATAACCATTTCTTTCTCCAACAGAGTAGACTTGGTTTGATTAGCAAGCGTCTTTGACCTTCTCAGGACCTCACTCTCTTAATACTCAAGTTTAACAACAACAATCATGAGAGATTAAGCAGGGTGACATCCATCAACTCCAAGAATCAACGGCAAGCAAGATAACTGTTTGCAAAAAAAGCCAGAAGTAGGTCAAAGCCTTACTGATTGGTTTGTTAAAAACTGATGTAACAAAGGACTCCAAATTTATTCTCTGAAAAAATTCACAATTCATTCTTTTTATAATTGTATACATCACCTATACAGATTTTTATCCCATTCGAATAACTCCTTCTTAGTATATCACGTATATATGCTTTGCTTACAAGAATGTATTTAAATAATGACAATATTTTACACTCACAATATTAAAGGACATATTTATAATTTTACTATTCAAAATTAAGATTTGGTTATTACAATAAATATGGTTCTTTTGGAATGAATTATTGCGAAGAAAATAATAAGAAATAATTACGTTATTTTTGTAATAATTTATAAGTCCTTTTTATATAGGTTATCTATAACTTGATAATAAAAGGATTTTGATTTTTATTTGATATAATTAGAATATTCATTTAGGTTCCCTAACTTAATTTTTTATCGTAAAGTTTTTAATTTCATATTATGTTATTCTAGTTTTCTTACATATGTTTTTTATTTATATAAATTCTTTGTTCAATGTATCACAGTCGATCTCATTAATTTACGTACAGCCTTTTGTCAACGGTTTATAGAATTTAATACTTAATCATGGCCACTCTGCTATTTTATAGTATTATTCTGGTATCAAATGGATGGCTCTCACCTTTTCTTTCAAAATTTCTCAAAAAATATTCAAATAATAAAGGTACATAAGAAATAAAGAATGATTTTCAAATTTCCGTATCCAAACTAGACAAGTTTTTAATGTATTTTTCTTTAAAAAAATTATGTGATTTATAATCCAACGCGCAGTCTAGTACGATATTAGTCCAGACCAATCTTTCAATTGCCACAGATGAGTGGAGGCACTTTACAGCTTCGGCTAAACGAGTTGAAGGTTATTTTAGGCGACCTTGATTTCTTCCTGCTAGGCTATTTAAAGCTCTAAGTGTATGTAAATAATTTTCACAACAGTCAATTATTGAAAAACTGTTGAAGCTAAAATGCTAAAAGAACTCATTCCCCTGCAATTTCAAAAAATGTACACATATGATTAACGTATCATTATCTCGTTATATCAAATAGTATTTCTGCCAATGAGAATACGATCCCATTTGCTTAAAGCTTTAATTCGATTTCCATTTTTCACTCCCCCCCCTCTTATCTTTTCCTTTTTTTTTCTTAACCAAGGGGACCGAACTCACTAACAAGGACTTGAAGCTGCAAAAAGGCGTTCTCTAGAAGACAACAACTTCACATATGCAGCTTTCTAACCAGCATTTATTTTAACCAACAAATTAACAAAAAATATTTACATATAAATCAAAAATACAACTGAAACTTATAATACATGAGAGTACAAGCAGTTTACCAGTATTTTAACAAAATAATCCGACTTAAAGTAATTTAACAGTCATGTAAGTATGAAACTTAAATTCTTATTAGAATCAGAACAATTGAAAGAAAAAACTAATACAAGTATAAGCAACGCCAATAACTTAACAAACTGAATTAAGTCTATTATCAAATTGCCCTAATATAAACTTATAGCTATTCTAAAGAGAGAAAATTCCTTTAAAACTTTTTACAATAATTTTCTTTCATATATTTTATTTACTTGTTCAATTCGGTTTTTAATTCAAAATTTCTTACACTTCTTGCTTCAAAAGGCGCATTTCCGAGATTTTATCGCAACAATTTCCTAAAATAAAATTGTCTTTAATATCGATTATACCCTCCTTTTACGTATATGAGGTTTTCCCATTTTAGAGTGAGGCATATTATCGATTTTATGGAAAGCAAAATTAGGTAGGAATATATGGAACAAGTCCAAATTTAAAATAATTTAACTGAGAAAATTATAATACATATTTCTATTAATATATTTACAAACTTAAGTCTGTTCTTGAAGTAATGTTCGGTAATAGTAAATAATTTCTTTTCCAAAAATGGTTCATCTAGGAAAAATGCACTTCAGAACATAAAATTCTTATTCTGAAGCAATATCTGGAATCGAAAATGTTAGATATTACAACGTACATAAGGGTTTCTAGAATACCAGGCAACATATTGGAAAGCAAGTGATACAAAAATATATATAAGAATTTATTTTAGTTTAATGTCAAAAACGTAGAGATACGTATGATACTGTTAATATGAACATTTATCGGTCTAAAATTGATCGGATGTATACAAATTAATGTTTAAATATCTTGAAAATGCTAAGATATCAAAAGAGAACAATTTAAATCATTAACCAAGCATGAAATAGACCGCTACATCTTACACGGTAGGTTTTGTGTTTCAAGAAAACCATTGTAGCATATAGAAAGACAATAGAAGCGGAAACGAAGTAAAGAGGGTACCTTTCTTTATTTTAAATGAGAAATTTCAATTGGATACTCGTGAAACTAATTGTTCGAATCGAACGCTTTGAAGCGCAATGTCGAACAACCCATCCTAAATACGGACGCTACTATATCATGTAGTCATTTGTCATAGACACAACTGGAGCACTCTTCTGAAAGAATGGAGATCAGGCAGCCACGAAGTTTCACAAAACAGGGCCACTCAACCGTCATATCCTGTCGCATGTTGAGAAGCGGCATTCATAAGGTCACGTTATTCGAAAAGATAACAAAGTAATTAGAATGCACTGGAAAGTTAATACGTCGAAAACTTTTCCATAATACTGAGAACTATGATAAATGCGAATATATTTAGATGCTTGCAAAAGTTATAAGTGCTACAAGGAAATAAATATTTGCTGGAAATATTCAAGGGATTACAGCATCAATACTGGCATTCAAAAAAATATTAACTTTTTTTTGAAAATTCACATTTAGTACTTTTCAACCGAGTTCTTAAAAATCAATGCATTTTCAATGTGAATATGCTGGGAGAGATTCTGTTTGATTTATTTTGACTGATACAGCAATAATTGTAGCAGCTGAAGGTGAGCGTCATGACTTCGTTGTGTGTTCCAGCTCTGTTTCCACTAAAGACTATCGAATAGAGGAGTCGATGCATGTTAAATATGTCGAGACTCAAGGTCCTCTCGTTGTAATGCGAGGATGTGGAGAGTGGGGTACCAACTCAAATATGGACCTCGTCATCTGATTATCACTCAAAATTATAAGGCGCGATGGCTGTGGAATTAAAAGGAGAATATTTTGAGCTAAATGAGTTGAAAATTAATACAAACAATAAATTATTACATTGAGCACAGTAAAAAGTAAATTAATTGAACAACTAAAGCAAACGATCACTTGTTACACTGATCATTTTTAGAATAAATTGTGATGAAAAATATAGCTGACGATAAATTAATGGATTGAACATCTTTGAAGCTAAATGCCATAAAAACCAAATTAAACTATTAATCTTTTTATGGATCATATTTTATGCTGAATGCTACGTAAATTAAAGCAAACAATAAAGTTAACGGATCTTGTGTCAGGTAGAAACAGATTGCCTGAAAAAGTATTCAATAATTGCAAAGAAATAAATGCTTGTTTAAATGAAATTTTTTCTTTAAGTATTCGAACTTTTTTATCGTCACTTGACAGAAGTTCAAGTTAAAAACTGAATTAATCATACAATTTTAGAATGAGAGGGGTACCGAAACTTTTTCAGTTTCAGAGATTTATTTGAGGTAAAAAAGAATCAATCTTTATTCACTCAGTTACAATGGCAATAAAAAAAAAGGATTTGCTTATTTCTTATATTTTTTCTTCCAATTTTAAAGCAATATATTTCTATAATTTCAGGAGTTTATAGTATTTTTAGATAATTACCAAAGTTTGAAAAAAAAGAAGCAAATAGAAAATTATTTAGTTCTTTAGAGGATCCTTGTAAAAAGAAAAAAAATATATAAATATTTGTTTAATAGTAATAATTGGAGCAGTTAGTTGATGCAGTTATCTACAGTGTTTTTTAACAGGAATATTACTAACCGATAACTTTTGTTTTTCTTATAATCCGCTTTGTTGCTGACTGATATCGTCCTGTGAAATTCACACATTACAATTTTTCATTATGTTAAAACCATAGCAGATGAAGCGAAATAACCAAGGATTAACCGAATTTGACTCTATTTAAGTCATAAATTCTAAACCTGTAAATTATATTCCGTATTTGTATAGAATTAATATTGATATAGATTCTAAAATTGCTTAGATAGTCTGCATACTTAAACAATATTATCTTTAAAGTTTATTAGCCACCTAAGGGGCTCTTGTTTTAGGAGGGGCGTTTTGGCGTACCAGATCACTTTTCAATTTTTTATCCTTTTCTTCGATTTTAATTACATTTAGCTTAAATATATTCAATTTAATAATTTATCGTTTCCTTTAATTTTAATGTTGGAAAAGCTTATTATTGTCCATTTCTCGATATTTCATCGAATTCTTATATTTAATCGAGTAATTTAATAATAATTATGTAAGAAAAAAGCGTGCTTTGAGTGGCTAAATCTGTTCCTTGTAAGACTTTGAATAGAGCCTTTTATATGTGTTTTTACATATATTTTTAGTTTTATTTCTGTTAAAAAATAATTTCGGTTAGATATTGTTTCATCTGCCTAAAAATTGCAAAATTTCTTTGAAGAAATATTTTTTTACATTTGAATATTAAAAATGAAGGATATACAATCTGGAATCCATATTATTTTATTCTTAGCAGCCTGGCTATAACTATTGAATTTGATGTGGCTATGTTTGAATAATAAATTATTAAAAGTAATTTAAGTGTATGGCAAGTATATCAAACATTTGATACATTCACACCAAATAGTTTTATCTGATAATAAATATAAGATTGAGGAAGAATATCTCCTTCTACCAACAAACAACGTCTTAAACCCAGATCTCTATTAGGAATATTTTTCCTCACGTCCAGATGTATATTGACGGCGATAATATGCGCTGCTTAAACACATGTTGCTAAATTACTTCAGATTTGGATAAAGAAAAGAGAGTTATTTTATTAAATTCATTTTAAATCAATATTTATTGAATGTTACAGGTAACACTAAACACAACGCAACAGAAAATTATCAATATATGTGATGTAATCTTAGTGGTGAAAACTCGATAGTTATACCCCTTTCTTACAACAACTAGGAAAACATTTAAGGTATATGTCTACCTTCGGAACGCTATTTTTTTTTTCAAAAAAAAAAAAAAAAAAAAAAGTTAAACACTTATGTTTTTAGTTACAATGGTCTATAAAATAGTCATTTTAGTGAGCTTTTTTTATTTTTCAAATTTTGGTCCTGTTTATTTAAAATTTAATAAATATTGATATTTAATCTAAAGTTCATATAATAAATTAATAAATTCTAATTAATATATTTCACCTTTCTTTTCAATAATATATTTAATATACATATATCTGTGTTGTGAAGCAGAAACTCTTAAACTTACTGAGTTACGCCAAAACGTATAAACACAGCATGATTTTACAAAAAAAAAAAAAAAAAAAAAAAGTATTACTTTTTAAATAAAAATAGCACAAAAATAGATAGTTATATACTTAAAAGCTATGTTTGAGGCTCACAACATACCTAGAGATACAGAATATTGTAGTAAAATTTCATTTGCATATATGAAATACTTTTTAAGACATGAGATTTTTCGTTATCAAAAAAAATTTTAATCGTAGTTTTCCAAGAAATGCAAATAAAGAGTTTAATGTATCTTACAAAATTGTAAGCCTTTAAGCATATAACATTATAAGTATATAATTAAATTAAGTATATTTACTTTTTTAAGTAAATATACTTAACTAATATTTTTACTTTATAGTAGTACTAGTACTTTATAGTACATTTTTAAGTATATAATTAAATTAGTGCATTAACTAACTACCCTGGAAGTAAATGCAAATTAATTTTTATATCGTAAATATGTGGGATTTAATAAAAAGTAAGAAAGAAACTTTTGAAATTTTTCTCGAAAATGGTGATTTTTGAGTAGGTTTAAATTTAGAAAGGAGTGCAGCAGCGAGATTAAAACGGCGAATTTTATTTCTGAAAACTATTTCCGTGAAATCTCAAAATTCTAGCACCCTAGTAAGAATTATATGAAGTTAAGTTCTTAGGAATTATTGTATGTTAAATTTGAGTTTAAATAAGGAATTGTGAATTATATTGCTTAAACTTTAAAAGTTTTGTGAAATTATGCTTAACTTGAATAGATACAGTAAATAAATCATAAATAAGTTGGATTTTTATTTCTTTCTTTTTGCAACATTTTATTTAACTTTCTACGTTCACATGTATGATATTTTTTTTTAAAGAGATTTCAAATTATGCACTCGAATCTTAACCCACTTCCTATCATTCAATATAATTGAAATTATGTATACACATACAACTCTGATGGCAACACACACACATAAATGGTACGCTCAAGCAAAGGCGGAAAGGGGGTGAGAGTCCTATACTTAACAACGTTCAATTCTGTTGTCATTTCGCCCTGACGTAATTACTTTTTAGTTTTGAATTTCCAAACTAAAAAGGCCAGCTTTTTTAAAGATAAACTAAAAGATACAAAATAGTTTTTATATTTATAGTTTATAAAAGTTTGAGGGTTTAATACTTCTTTTGATCTCATAAGTAAGTATTTATGGTATTTAATTTATCAGTAATTATTTAGATATCTTAGTTAAGCTCCTCTCAAGCTTTTATAAGTTATATATTATTTTACATTAAAAAGTACTATTTTTGTACCTTTTAGTCCACACATCTTTGAATGAAAGCTTGATTAAAATTTTTTTTCACTAATATTTATGCTTTCCACCGTATTTAATGCGTTAACATTATTACATATTTAAAGAGGAATCAGAGCATGAACTAAATATATTCTCAGGTAATGCTGAACGTGAACGAAAGTGCATTGAATAAATGACAGCGCAGATTACGCTCATTTATCAATCGTTTCGAGATGTTTGCAATGTTGTCCAATGCTCATTGCTAGAAGACAGAGCCAGAGCTGAGGAGTGAGTTTGCTAAGAATATCGCGATGATTCAGGGGCGGGGGAGGAATTCGATCCGCATCAAACTCATCTCGCCAAAAAGTTCTTTCTGGGTGACGCATGGTTTTTGCCACACGTGATGTAGGTCAAACAGCTCCAGCGCCACACTTTCTACAACATCATACGCTTAGCCAGATTACCTAGGAATTTCTTTGAGCGTTTCCGCACATTTTGAGAATTTTTATCTTCCCCCAGAAGATCTCTTATCTTGTTTTGAGTAAAATAGAATGCGTGTGATATATTCGTTTGAAACGAAAAGTTTACCTTTCATATTTGAGAATATTTATTGAATGAATTGAATACAGAAAAATATTATTTGCCTTTTTTTTAAAAATTTTAAATTATTTTTGAGTAGTCAATGTTTTTTACCAACTGAAATTTTTTTCTGGATGGATGCGAATATATATATATATCTTTTATCCAAATAAATTAATACTTTATTTTTTGGTAAAATAGGTTAAGTGATATACTACCTCCGTCCCATAATAATAGTAGAAGCTCATGAAATTAATTTGTCCCAAAATAATAGTAGCAAAAGAAAATAAATATAGAACGCAACATTTAAAATAAAAAAAAAATTGAATTAAATTTTCCAATAAATTAAAAATATTACTCTTAATTTTTATTTTGTGGGTTCAGATATTTTTTGGATTTTTCAATAATTTGGAATTTTCGAAGTTTTGCTTTCCCCGTCTGCGTGAGCTTACAATTATTGGATGAATCATTCTTCATTGCTTCCCACATAGCTTGTCGAAAGAGGCAGAAACGTTTTGAGAAACGCATTGAGTTAAAAAAAAAAAACGTGTTCGAACACATAAAAGTCTAGTTATTTGAGGAGCTGCTGAAAACTTGTTTTGCAGTTTCCTTTTTGAAAATTCAGAATAATGCTGATTTAGGAACTTTAATGGAGTGAGTTGCTGATCTTAATTGTACCTCTTCTGCAAAGAGGAACATGTCTGAGTTTTTCTTCATAATATTAACATTTACGTCCACAGTTTTGTTTTTTCAAAGAATTTATATTTATATAAGATTCACCTTGGTAATTATTTTCGGAAGCACATTTCTAAATTCTTAATAGAATCATTCGGCATAATTGTTTTGCAGCTAACGTATGTGCACCTTTCTGCAACTTTTCGTTTTCTTTTGATGCATCAAGAACTGGATTATCGCAACTTGATCTTAGCTTAAAAACTCTTTTTTTTAAATCTTACTTTTACAATGGGTCGATATTCAATTGAAATAAAACAATTGATTTCGAACAGCAGAGGAAATTAAAAAAATAGTTATAACTCGCAATAATTAGGAAAAAAAATTAAAATATGTGTCAAAACAAATAATGGATGCCATGTAACATTGATGTTGATTGGAACATTCGCAATTTTGCTCTGCTATGTAACTTAGAGCTATTTTCGGTAATGATTCCCGTTTAAATATTCATTTGCTAGTATTATTACTAGTGAATACTTGACAGAGAGAATACCTACTATTTAAACTTAAAGTTTTGCTCTCATATTTGAGAATATAAAAATCAATTACTTGTATAGAGAAAAATAATTTGTTTATTTCGAGACCCTTAACACGTTTGTGATGACATACTTTACTTAAACCACTAACTTAAACTTAAGCCTTAACTTAATTGTTAACTTAACTCTTAACTTAAGATTTTACTTTAACTCGGTTGATTTTATAGCACGTACAATTATCATACAGTGGTGTACCACAGATGGCGTTCGACGGCTTCAAATAATGTATATGTTGTACCACCGATGGTACACACTGACGAAAGACGTTAAACTATGTATTCGGTAATTTTTGCCTTTTAACGTTTGAGATTACTTTCACGTCCGAATGGTTACAAATGTTTTTTCTTCGTAAAGAGATTTCGATTCCATTTTAATATAACATGTATATATATGAAATGTATGATACCTACCACTGAAAGTAAAATTCTGCTTAAGTATATTTGGGAATTAATACTGAATTATCAATTCGATGAAAATGGTATTTACCTCTTCAAATAGAGATTTTTAGGTTATTTTTTTAAGCATTTAAACTTTTTCACAACTGGACATATTTCTTTTTTCACATCCGAGAGAACAGATTTTTTTTCAATGTTATTGATAAGTCTCTGTAACCAAAAATGAAATCTGTGATTCTTATCTATTACTTCTATTGTTTTTTTTTTTTTTATATTTGAGGATTTAAATAAGTTATATCTATAAAAAATTATTTGTTTGTTCTGGAACATTTGAAATATATTTCGGGTAGCTTAAGCCTATTCACCATTAGTTGGATTTTTTTATGTACATGAGAAATTAATATATTTTTTTATCTTATAAAAACAGACCAATATTGCATTCTTGAAATATTAATCATGCGCTATACAGTCTTCTCAGAATCACTCTATTAACTTTTGGTGGTTTACAAGTTCTAATTTACGGTTTCAAACATTGTGACTCATGAGGATAACACTTGAATAAGACTGAGATCGCTTTTTTATTTATCAAACTAATTTACAACTCTTAGTTGGAAAAATAACAAAAGAAAGCTTTTAGTTAAGTGAACAGAATGTATTAATTATAAATAAGATAATTAGGTTAAAAATTCCAACAGCAATAAAATGTAAGCTATATCTGGAAACTACTTATATGAACTAGCTATTTTTATAAGCATAATCGCAATTCTTTCTACTCTCGGCATCAATTCAAAATTAATCTATTACTCTGTTATAAATGATCATTTTTCCTCTATTTAGTTTATTGTCTTCCCTCTCGATTGTTTGGCGAGCAGGTTTATTTCCAAACACTAACAGATGTAGTTCGTTTCGGTTCTTGAATATTTGCATAAGCTTTGGAGAAGGAATGTGGGCTTGTAAGAAGAAGTAGAATCGATAAAATGGAATAAAATCAGACAAAATGGCATGGAAAAACAAAAACGAACTCAACAACATGACACCATCCAATGAAGTTAAGTATTTTTATTATAATTTATGAGTATCAAAATAAATTATTTTCTGTACAGTTACTATTTCATAAATTCCTTCTAGACACCCAAGCTATTATTTTAGATATAATTAAGTGTTATAACTATCAAGAATAAATTTTTTTCTCACTTCAGTGCCCATATCTTTATGAAGATCAAACTGAATCATTTTTCGAATGCGTTAATGAAACTAAATGTCTTACTGTATTAAGTAAACAACATTTATTAACGTGTTTTGTGTTGTTTAACGCTACATATACTTGTTTTAGAAGTACTTATCGTCTATATATAGGAAATATATAAGGTAAAGTGAAATAACAGAATGTTTTGAATAGTTACTTAACTTTTTGTATAATTTAGTTCCAAAAGTTTTCTACTCCCTTTAACACATTTTTCAAAGAATATTTCATATTTGTGTGTAGTTATCTGTAAAAAGACATATTTACTTTCAAAACGCACATTTTGAAAAAGAAAGTTTCACTTTAATTGGATTGTATTAAGTTTGAGTTTTGTTTCTCCCCTTACAATTTTGTTTAATTTTATTTATATAATTCACATTTCCCTTTTTTTCCTTCACTGCTTTATTTAGTGTTAAATTCTTTATGTTTTTATCTCATTTTTTAAAATTTCATTCATGTTTCTTTTCCTCTTCTTATTATCATTTTTATTTTATTTTAAATTGACCTTCTTGTTTCATGTTGAATAAGTATCATTTGCATGTTTTCTCTCTTTAAATCTGAAAAATAGATTTGGCTACAAACTCTGAATAAAGAAATTAATTTAGTTGAATATTTAGAGTTTTATTTATTGCATCTTGCAATTATTATTTAGGTAACCTTTACTTACTCTTTTCATATGATTTAGTCAAAATAATAATTTGATTAGTCTTCAAGAGTAAAGCAAATAATTTAAGCCGTACCAAAGCAAATGAAGTTTAATAATAGTCGTTTTTACTTTTCTCTTATTACTTTTTAATAAACAGATAAATCATTTTCGAAAATGTGTTAATTAAATGTTTCAAAACAGAAGGTTGTGAAACACGTGTTGCTTGAAATAGCAAAAAAGGGGTTCTGGGTTCATCGAGAAGTCTGCCATGTATCGGATCCAACAATGGTTATCGAACCTGAAACATCCCCGCAAAAAAAAAAAAAAAAAAAAAAAAAAAGATAGGTATCAGTTAAGGGTAAGGGTACTGAAGCAGACTCACAATGAGATGCATCTTCAAATAGAAAACAAACGCAAGAATAGTTATTGGCAGGCACACTTACACAAATAATCACGCGGAAACGTATTTCTAAATCTACATACAATGAGTCAAAATGAAACGAGTGCACCAGCTGCTAAATGTGTTTATACGGATCTAAGTGACGATAACTATTTCAAACTTAAACTCATCATAAAAATAAAATAAAAATATTAAAAGAAAACAGAAACCAGGTTATTTTATTTTAAAAATAGTACGCCAATACTTATATTCTCAATTTCACCTACTGATGTTGAAATCGTTTTTAAAACTTGATTTTCCTTAGATGAGAATAATTAATACAGAGCTAATTTTCAGTTGTTTGCTACATCAAAAACAATAGAAATAAAATTCTTATGAAGGGAAATTAGTATTTTATATCATTAAAAGCAAGATAAACCATGAAAAATATTTCTCTCGTGCGCATTTGACCATTCTAATGTTCCATTCGTACAACCGTGGTCTAACGGAGTTAACAGTTATTTAAGTTGGCATCTCACTCAATTTTCACATCTTATCTCAAGGAAATTTGTAGGACCAGTTAAATTAACTGATCCAAACAGGAATTTTTCGCGAATTCATATCTCTAGCCATGAATTCCCGATCCTGACCATTGGATTACGAATTAGAATGATACTAAAATGTTTGGAAAAAAGAAGCAAAAACATGCTCTTTGTTTTAAAAAATAATTTTAATTTGCTTTGGAGGAGCAGAATTTTTTTTAATAAAAAGGAGTGTGAAAAATTTCAGTAAACCAATGCCAGATCGATTGAAGTGAATAAAAATACTAAAAAGCTATTCGCGAAAAGTATTAAAGTGTTCAGTGTGAAATTTATTTCATTTCTTATTTTTAATACACAAACAATAGATATAATTTTAAAAACAATTTTGATTTGTCACTTTTGTTATTTGTCTTAAGTATTTAAAAGTTAAATGTTTGAAAGTGGTGCTATCGTAACTGATTTTAAATTTATTTAACCGAAAGAAGAAAATAATTCTGAATTTTTTTTATTTTAAAAAAGCTCTTTTAACTTCTTCAAATTCAACAATTCATTTTGGGAGAGTCATTGAAACGTCAACATAATACAACGAAGATATGGCACTAAGTGCCTTGACCTCAAAAATCTTTTGGTTGTGGAACTGCACATATTAAAAAATATAATCATCCTAATAACTTAAAATGAATTCATAATACGTATTCCATAAATTTTATAATACGTGTTTTTTCTTTAAAAAAATTTATGTTCATCAACGTTTATTAAGACGTAGTATTATAGATACGTTATTTTAGGTGATAACTTTAGAAATTATACTTGTAGTTCAAACAATTAAGTGCGTGTTTCGTATTTATTCGAAAATATTTTTTTTAAAGAATTTATTATAACAAAACAAAAAAATTGGGTGTTAAAAGAATAAAAGTTATGCACACCCATAAAGTTTTGCGCCTTTTTTTCCCCCATAATTTATGTTTCATTGAAGGTTCATTTTTTGTAATAGTTGTTTAGTAAATAACATCATTTGAATATAACTGTTTACCATCAACTATAAATTTGATATCCTTTTGGCTTTCAATACTATTATATTAGTCTAAAACTATACTAATACGCTTTTCGCATTTCTCATTACAAAAGAACGTTATTTTAAATTGTTCTGTTTTCAAAGAAAAACTAATAAATAAATAAATATGCAGTTTTCAAAGATGTATCGAAAAACATTTTTCAGCTCCTTTGGAGTGATACTAGAGCAATGTAGCTTTGTTTATAGAATTTTAAACCAATTTGTGATTAATACAGTATAGTAGTACTACTTTAAAGTAGGATTTAAATCTAAAAATAACTTAAGAAATTTGACAATAATAAAACTTTATTCATTAGAAAATATGCACAAACGAATATAAAAAGGAATATTTAAGTATTCGTTAAAAATTAAACGATAAAGTGGAAAAAAAGAAAAACATTGTGTAAATTTATTTTGAGATTATTAAATATATATAAAAACAGGTATTCATTACTTAAATTTAATAGTAAAAGTTGAATAAAACTGAAATTAACATAATTTTTAATCAAATAATAACTATTTGAAAGAGATAAAGTTCAACAAATCAAACATAGAAATTCAGATTAAAATGAAAGACCATATTGATAAAAAATGTGAATAATGATTAAAATCATAAGCGATACCTAAACCAATTTAAAAGGCAATTATTTTGCAAGCTGAGAAGCAGTTTTTCCTAACAGTTTTCATATGTTGTACCTTTTATTACAAATAACCACACAGATCAAAGCTTAAGCTTATAAACTTATATCCTTAAAAGTACTCATAACTTGCCCCCAAAAAGGGGGAAAAACTGTTTTCAAAAGAAATTCATTGAGTAATTTGTCATGACTATTATTTTCAATGAAGTTTTTCAACGAAATTTCTCCATTAATTGACCGAGAAGAATAGTTACCGACCGAAAATTCTCCATTAACTTTCTAGAATATCTATTAAATTTTCATACATGCAACGAATCTGCAAAAAAGAAATAAAATAAATAAATACTTGCTTTAAAATAAACACGCAACAAAATTCTTTTGTGAGATTACAACTATGTGAAATTGTGCAGATAAAATATGCACATGCGATAGTAAGATTTTGTTTTTGATAAAAAAGCGCTGACTATATACAGTAGCTGTAGCTTAATCGTAACCGATACGTCTTGCTCAAAGTCAAATCGACGGACATCTGTTTTTAACAAAACAATGGTAAATTAATGAACAACAATTGCCTTATAGTAGGCAAATTTTTTAGTAAACTGTCGATGTTTTAACACATGCACATTTGCATCATAGACGATTAAATTACGGAAATGATTTTCGCGTAAAGTGCTTGAAAATTTTACACCTTTTCGAATACATATAAGTAGGAAAATTTATAATTCTTTTGGCTCTTTTACAGGGGAATTTTCGAAACAATAGTTCTGTTAACCAAATTTTGAATCTAATGAACTTAAAAAAAAATCTATTAATAAGAATTATATTTAAAAATAAATTAACAAACTCAATAAATATTCTTACAAATGCGCAATTTAAATTTGCATTGATATAAAAAAGTTTGCATGAAGTTTTTGTAAGGAATGGACTTATAAATCACATACAGGATTTTATGGATAAACGAGCATTTATCAACAAAATTAACTTATTGTTGACATCATTGCTAAAATGTGATTTAGCAGCAAATAATATTTTATTATAAAGCTTATTTTGGAACTAATTCAAAAATAAGCCTTAGCAACGAAATAGTATTTTTTTTTTCATTGTTTCGAAAACGTACATTAAATTGTACAATTTATCAATAAATATGCCAGCTGTGAAAATTCGTAATATCTTACACATTTTTGTAAAAAACTTCATAACGGGAAAATAGGTTATAAATGTTTTTTTTTTAAATAAAAGAAGAAAACACGCATGTTGCTGATTTAATTAATATAGTAAACAAATACTCCTAGAATTTTATATTTAAATATTGAAATATTAGTAGAAAAATTGGCTAAAATAATGTGATCTTTATGCGATTAACACTTGACTTTTAAGTTTGATAAGACTTTAAATACAACTTTATAATTTGTAAATACTTAATAGAGATTTTTCAAAAATAAATAAATAAATGTAGAAGTTATTTTTAAATTTTTGAGATTATGGTTTCACGTATAAGCAATCAAGTTATTGAGTTTCTTCGCTTTTGAATACTTATATTTGAATAGATTCAAGATACCTTTTTACACAACTACCATTTTATTTCGAAATTATAGTCAACATACAACACAAAAGGTTTCATTTTGTCTGTGTTGGATAACGTTGCACTTATGTTCAAAACATACATAGTTAATATGAAGGAAAAATGTCCAAGAAAGGTTGGATAAAATTTGTTAGAAATGAATATTTCCCTTCATCTAAATTAAAAAAAAAGAATAACCCCTAAAATATGAATATCAATCACTTCATTTTGACAGTGAAAAATATTTATGAATTTCTAATTTCGAAATGGACTGTTATGGTGACAACCTCTGAAATGCGATTTGAAATTTAGTATGTGTTTACAGATTGAACGTTAAGTGTAGTATTATTGTAATGGAATTTTGTTATCAACACCGGTTAATAATACTCATTGGATAATAAAAATTTCTGAATTTCACTGTGAAAATAAGTTATTACTCCAATTATTTCGTCAGAAAGGAATTAATACATCTCCAGATGCAGTTCTTTGATGCCATTGAAAAATTTAGATTTGTGTGATCTTCGACTCATTCTTAATTCTTGATATTCAAATGTTTTGTTTAGATCAAAATAAAATTTTTAATTCTGGTATATATATTATATCTGTTTTTTAACTTTTGTTGAACAAACTTCATTGTTTACGATGCCTAGAGAGAAATCTTTTATTGTTAAATATTTAAATGATCAACCCCTTAAGTACAAGATTTATAGACTCTTTACATCTTGCATTTACAAACGTGTCGATACAACATGCCTGAATCAGATTCTTCTTAACGTTAATGTTCATAATGACCGAATATTTGCATTAACAATAACAAGCATCAACTAAACGAATCATGTAATAAAAATGAATGCAATATATTGCAGACTTTTTGAGTCGTTTTAAGTCTGATACTTTTGACCGGGACACCTTGTATGATAACCTGTGAGAAAAAAATGCATTGTAAGTAGTAGGTTAGTGCAAACTTAGGTGCCAAAACAACAATGATTATGGTGTGCGGGGGTGTGTCATGCGTTACAAATTAACGAGATGCCTTGTACATGAAATTGAAAAGTCTGGCATTCTCTCTGTGTTTCGGCTTCTTATTCTGTTTTCTGCCAAGGTTATTTTAGATTTGGCAGTAAAAACGAAATACATTTGGGACCTTGTTCTGGAAAGCAAATATATGTATCTAATAATAGTAAAACTGTGAACTTGACGGACGAAATTGTGTCATGATTGTGTTTGCATTGAGATGAAGGATTGGAGAATTTCACGTTTTAGTCACAACTGAGACGACTGCAGCTGTCTCGTCACACTAAAAACTCGAGCTTTTTTTTCTTGGAAAAATACCACCCCCAAGTTGAAAAAAAATCTAGTATTTTTATTAGTTTTTGAAATATTTAAGAGAACGACTAAAAACGTTTGGATGTATTGAGTTATAGATACGTATAATCAAATTTAGATTTATTACTTACCGTGAATCATATTATAAAAATAGTTGAAAAAATTCTACCCTCAAGAAGTTTGTAGTTTAATATTCAGACAATTAGGAAGTTTTAAGTAGATAATGCATTTTAAGCTTTTTTAATGCAATTAAAAATTAATTATTTTAGAAATAGTTAATTATTCGAAGAGAGGATAATTATTATTTTTAGCATTATATATTCATTTTTCAAGTCATTTTACAAGTAAATATATGCTAAAAAAGATGTCATACTTTTCCATTCAGTTTAACATTATATCAATAATGTGTATTCTGTATACACAAAGTCGTATTTTTTTTCTAATTTATTTCAGTTTTAAATAAATCTTTTGCGAGCCGTTAAAATTTAAAATATTTCAATATAATATTAACAATATCAATTACAAGATACTTAAAGATTTGTCTAAATTTGGCTTGTATCGTAATTGTAGAATAATAAACGGGGGAAAAAAGCGATAATAAGTTACCTATAGCAGTTGACAGTATGCTATACAAGGCGTTATTTTAATTTGACCTTGAACCTTGCTAGACAAATACATTTTCATCTATTATTTTTTTAGTTATATTTTAATATTCGATCCCATACAAATGAATTTTTAAGAAGATGTCAATATGAACTAAGCTGAAATGTTTAAATAAGAAGTTTTACTAGAAGTAAATTTCGAATAAAATGAGTTAATTTTTCACACACATAACTTATTTATTATTGCCATTAAAATGTTTCATTAGACTGTTAGTAATTCCACGGTAAAACATAAGTATTTAAAATGCTGCATTTTTAAGCATGTAAGTTAAACCAGCACAACTTATGATGAAAGACGAAATCTGTAAATTCTAGTATTAAATGAGCTGTAAATCTAAAAAGAGTCGGCATTCAAGGAACCTCAATTACAAGCTCTTTAAAATGTATCTGTCTTGTAAAAATGTATTTTGTGTGTGATATACTCGAAAATGTGTGTGTGTGTGATTACAATTAAAACTTCCAATCAAGTCATATTATCTCTCATAAGTTTTAATTATAACCATTATCAAAATTTCGGAAAACTTTCTAGTTGTTATTTGATACCACAAATAATTACTTGTATTTGATAGCATAATACAAGGCTATTCAAAATGATTCATCCGTTTTCGAAATTATATATTTTCAAAACGACACAGAATGATAAGTAACATATGGATACAAAGTACAACTGTAGAAGTTTTATATTGCGTAAAATAGATGACTATCGTGTGTTTTTTGTGAAGCTATTTCAGTAAAGCTCTTATAGAAGCTTTTATGGAGCTAGTACGACCTCGCAGTGGACCAGATTACATGATGTTACACAGTTGGCCATATAAATGACATGAAATGGCCCCATGCGATTTTTTCCTTTAGGGATTTGTAAAAGATAAAGTATATGCACTTATACAATGGATTTCTACTGCTGTATAATCAATTACCACTGACACTTAGCAATGTGTTTGATAGGAATTTTCTAATAGAGTTGACATTATTCGTGTAACTAAATGAAGTTATATCTGTCACTTGTAAAAATTTTTTATATTTTTTTTGCATTCATGTATTACTTATCCATTTGTGTCGTTTATTAATGAAAATATGGGATTTTGAAATCGAAGAAATCATTTTGAATAACCCTGTATATTAATAATAAATTAAAGGATTGGTTCTAGTCTCTTCCCCCCCCCACAAAAACTTCAATTAAAGGACTATACATTTTCTATTATTACTTTAGTTTCTATTCTACATAAGCTAGATTCCTTTTTTTAATTACATACTAGTCTATTTTTTTGCAGAGAGACTGGTAATAAAAGTCCTCGCAGTCTCCTCTAGTGAGGAAATACCTCGATCGATATAGTATATACGCACGAATGTGTATTTAAGACGCCGCTCCTTAATATCCAACAAGATGTCATTATCGTTAGATATGCATATTGCGTAATATTTCAGAGGTACTCTCTTATGACTAAATGAGCAAATACATATTACGGAAATTCATTCACATATTTTCCTTCATCATTCGATTTCGGATGATTAATTTGAAAATTTTGTCATAGTCAGCTATTTTCCTGGATGATTGAGGAAAAATGATAACTAATCATTTTTCGAAATTTTTTTTTAATCAATTTCGTTCCACGACATAACGTCTGTTCTTTTCCTTTTCATGCAATATTAAGTATTCTAATTAGTTTCCTTTGTTTGAGAATAGTATAAATTTCATGAAAGGAGAAAGAATGCGATAACTACGATCTATTTTTATATCTTACTAGAAAGTACAATTATTTCAGTTATTATTATCTCTTATGCTATGAATTCGTGACGTATTTTCTTCATTATTTAACTCTACAACCATCTTAAAGGCTAATTATAGAGTCAATAAATTCAAAACTTCAAATGAAGATACGTATATATATATGAAAGATCGCCCCCTCTCTCTCATCCATTTTAACTCAGTTAATCATAGTTTATGTTCAGATAATAAAGTCTTAGCTTACCAAATAACTCGCTCCGGTTCAAGCACTTTTCGATTATAGCACATTCAAAGCCTATTATTCTAATCAGAAGTCATTTCTAACCTTTATTTTTATAAGCGATTAATTACGATGATTCACTTCAATCTACAACATCTATCAGGTTGTCGATATCCTCTATCTCTTTTCTTTCAATTCTACTTCTATTAAATAACATTCTCTCTAATTCAATGCACTAATTTCTTATCTTTATCTAATTTAAATAAATCCACCCTCTTTGGTTGGCAAGGAGTTGTAATTGTATGTAATTCAAATTACCGAAAATTCAACGAGGTTAGTGAAGAGAAAATCGCGAATTGCTCAACGTCACATATTTAGTAATAGTGTAAAATTTTATTTTATTTTAATGATGAGTAAATTTTTTTGCCCGATTTCTTATAACATCAAACTAAAATAATCTTTGCATTTCCTTTCGACTTTTAAAAAGTGGCAAATTTCCCTCCTTTGATTTACATGGTAGAAACTTTCTTCAAAAATACGTGCAAAATGAAACCAAGTAAAATGAGTTGAATATTACATGTAAAAAAAAACGTTTATTAATATTTGGCACATACATATTCTTAATTTTTTCCCTTCCTTTTTGAAAAGGAAAAACATAAACACAAACGAACACTATAGAGTACAAAGAATAATAAAAATATTAATTAACAATGTTCTTTACAAATTAAAGAAAAGCATAAATAAATTAAGCATATTAAGTGCTAATAAAAAATTAAATCATTCACAAACATAAATGACCTTCATAACAATTACAACTTAAAAACAGAAATGAAATACTCTCTCTCACACACAGATATATATATATATATATATATATATATATATATATAGAAATTAATTAATAAAATAAATAAGGTGACGAATTTCAAATTTTATGATTGTTTATTCTACTTTAGCTGAGAGAGATACGGCATAATAACTCCATATGATTCGAGTCACAGCTCGGCCTTTTCGTTCGGAACAGAAGAACGTAGAAACGCATAGCGGAAAGAATTTTTCTGTGCAGTAGGTTTTATAAGGAGGTATATCTGAGGATTTTTCCCACATCACGTGGACTCACGTGGTACAAGGTGAAGGGATACTGAGGGAATTTCATTGACGCCTATCTGTCTCGAGAGATTATTTCTGAAAAATGTGCGACTATGGGAAAGAGGATTAAATAGATTTCAGGAAATAGGAGCAAATTCTTTACTTTTGAATTAGAGAAATGAGAAAAATTAGGAATTTATATTAGTTTCATGTGAGATCATTACACACACACACACACATAGTGGAAAGAAATTTAAAAGAGATTCTGATTCAGGATGTTTTCAGATGTTGGAAAATAAATGTTTATTTTTTCCCTGTTATTACTACTGAAGGAACAAATTATCATCCTATTTGAATTCATCTGTCTTATCTGTATTTTGTCATCATGAATACTAGGTTTAATGTATACGAAAATGATGTGATCATCAGTAGTAGTGTCTTTCTCCAGACCGCAATTTTAATAGCCGGTATTGATCCATTTTAAGCATTATTGTGACATTATTTTCTCTTACAAGATAGAATAATCTTAAATTCTACATGAACAGAATAATTATTTTGGTTTGTTTCTTTCAAATCAATTTTTACTTTAATTACAGATAATTTTTAAAACTAATGTTTCATTTTATAATAAATAAGTAATATTTTCTAATTCAGTAAACAATATTTATTTAACATTATATTTTATTTTTTGGGATCTCAAAATTCGTTTATGAATAATATTTCATCGAGTTATTATAATCTCTAGTTTACGTAATTAAAATTCTATCTTTGCCAAAAATGTGTTATTATGCACACATAGTAGAAAAAGCTACTAGATTCTTTCCTTTTTTATCTTTCAATACAGGCTTCCGTTTTCAATCTAACACAATTTTAGCAACGATTTTCTTTCGATTTTCGTCACAGCAAATCTGTGTTTTTGATATTTTGTGGATTTCAGATACGTTTTGATTGATTATATTTCGTATCACAATAGGCTTTCAAAGATTGAAGCAATATAACTTAGAAAAATTGAAGGTGTTTTACGAAATGTTTTTGGAAAATAAAGGATATACTTATATGTAATTTCCTTGATTATTTGTAATTTTATTTTTGAATCTCATGGTAATTTCTAAATCACTGTTAACATAATGTTAGATCTTCAAATTAAATTTATTCTGACTTTGATATTTGAGTTTTCTTTTTTTTTTTTAAGATTCTCCTGGTAGAGCTAGATTGTTATTTTTGTCAACAGTGTTTGAGCATACCTTAATGACTTAAAAAATAAAGGCAAATATTGATTTAGAATAATAAACAATTTTGTCAAAGTGGAAAGATTTACCAATTATTGTTACTGATTTACAGTTTTTTCGGCTTTCTCAAAAACTATTTTCTTTGTTATCAACCAAACTATTTTTTTGAAACTGTTGTCAAAAGTTAGAAAGACATTTTAAGGAAATGGAATCACTTTTACGTATAAATCACAGATTAAGAAAACCTTAATTACTAACTGAAAATAACGGTCAAAATTTTGAAACTTTAAAAAAACAGCTCTATTTCGACAAAAATAGGTGAAGACTTACAACAAGGAAAATTTGGATAAATCATTGATATTCACAACGGTTCATTTAACCGAGTGGAATGACATTAAGCATCAAAGGGGAAAAAACTACACAAATGCACAAATAATAATCTTTTAATAAGTTTTTTATTATGTAGATTTTTTCGCAGCATTTGTTTTTATTATGTAGATTTTTTCGCAGCGAATGTAAACGACGAGAACTGAACAGAGAAATTTTTTTTGTACGATTCTCTCTAAAAGTTTTCTTTGCACCCTTAGTTAAGACTCCCTTCAGTGACTTTTAAGATAACAGTTTAAGATCGAGTGCATCTTTCTATTTCTTACATTGAAACTATAGCAACGATTTTATAATTTTTTTAGGAAAGGGAACTGAAGAGAAAAAAAATTGTGAACATATATTTAGATAAATGACTAAATGAAAGTGACGATTAGTCAGTTTCATCGTTCTAAACTCTAAAAATAATATATTTGAGAGACTAACAGAAAAAAAAAATTCTCATAAATTTCAAAACAATCATTTAAAAACCTTAAGAATGTAATATCATTTTAAACGGCTTTTAAAGTGAACTGGTCCATTTTAGAATCTATAACACATAAAATTAAACCTGAAGTTTTTGAATACACAGAAATGAGAATATTTTAAATGGAATAGCGTATAAATATTAACAGGAAAATTCGTTAAGTAGAATCAGCAAATGAAAAAGAGAAGAGTTATGTTACGAATTGTGGCTTAAAATAGTTTGTTATGTATTTTTTGTTAAAATGAGTTTGAAATTTTCTTGTACTTACATTCAAGAAAATACTCTTATTTCTCTTCCATGTTCTATTAATTTTTTTAAACAAACTTGTATACTAAATTTCATTTTGCACGTAATTATTAAAATAGGAGTACGGTGTAAAGACAAGATTCAGTTCTTGAAATAGCTTTAATAGGTTTTAGGTTAGTCATTGTGGGCGGTGGTGTTTTTTGTTTCTGTTTTTATTATATAGAGCATTTTTTTTGACTATCCTTTTTTAGTATGTGACTCAAAAAATATTACAATCTTTAATAACACTCAGAAAATGAGAATCGATGTTAAATGTAAAAAATAATGTCTGTGAAATGGCTCAAATGTTTTGAGGATAGAATATTTAATGAATAAAGATTATTTATCCTCATGTATAGAATGAATTTGCACATTAAAGTCATTCAATTTAAGATTAGATTAAAATTTTCCTAAAAATGAAATTTTTTAAAGAAGAAATCCAATTTTAAAATTTTAATTATGTTTTGATTATCAGTTTCTTAACAATACATTTTGAATTTTGCCTTTTTTATTTTGTTCTGACTCTATCCTTTTTTGTATTACCATTTTATTTTTGGGAAAGTTCTATTGTGTTTTTGAAAAATTCTGTATATCTACCCTTTAATTAACATCAATGAGTTCGTCTTAAAGTTTTAAATAAGTTTTAGTATTTTTCTATTGTGAAAAACTGGACTAGAATCTATTCCAGTTTCCTAAAATAAAAACTAGCCTCAATGGTTTTTTTTCTTCTCATAACCATTTAGGTTCTCATTCATCAGTATTGATTTCAGCGAAAATGGAATTTCCTTTATTTTTTATTTTAATTTCCTTTGAATGTATGTTCCTTGACATTCAAAGGAAATTAAAATAAAATCACAAATCGCTTTTACACGAAAGATGTAAAATTTTTGATCGAAAGCCTAGTCATAGCCATAAGCGAATAAAACGATTTTGAATGTAGTCGAAAATTTAAAAATATACAAATTAATGCGTTTTTGTGGCATTTGTCCATATTTATTCGGCTCTTGCGCCATATCTCAATTTAATATACTAAACCTAAGTGACAAAATGCTAATTGAGAAAAAACGAGACTAAACAAGAGAAAATATTTATTATCAATGCAAAATAATCAAGGTAGCTTTCTCTAGAGTTCCACCCTAACTCACTGTCCTAAATTATAATTTAAATGGGAAATTTCTTACCAATCCCTTCGTTGTTGATCTCAGCATTATCTTTGATAGTGACCACGTAGATTAATTTGGTTAGCGGTATTCAATTCAATTTGCAAAACTAACAGAATAACTTAGAACTCAGTAACAATGGTCCAGGCTGCCAATCCTTATCCTCTATCTCTCTCCTCCTTTTCAATTAATTGCATATCATTCATATGTATCATTATATATAAATCACTTCACTTCATTTCTACCTTCCTCTAATTTACCTAATCACATTTAATTTTGGTTGGGAAGAAACTGCAATTTTATGCAATTAAACACGATTAAAGTCCCCGAGATTAGAGAAGAGAAAATCGCAAATAGCTCAACTTCACACGCTAAATTATAAATAGTTTCTTTGTTCGTGAGAGATTTTACTTGTACTAAAGAATCGAGTGTTGAAAGCATGCGTTGTATTTTTATAACTTATTTCAAGATCGCTTACTTTTTTCCATTAATAACAGCGCGAAGGAGGAAAAGAGCGAATTAAAGAAGGTCAACAAGTTATTTGGTAAGGCTAAAGGTTTTGATCTTCAATCTGTGTTTATTTTACTGGTTCAAAGCACTTGGAATGCTGTTTACAAACACGGAAGTTGAGATATCAAACTGCTGGCAATGCCTCAAGATAGTAAAAAGAGACATCAGGGAATAAATATAATTTTTCTGAGCATTTTGTTTTACATGATTAAAATCTTAAAATTAATAAAACACTCAGAATTTGGCAAGTTTTCCAAGGATTCGGAAGTTGATCTGGAAATATTCTGATATTTTCTTAAATTTTCAGAAAAATCTTCCGATTTTGTAAAGAAGAGTGTTTCATTTTAATATTTTGTAAGTAAATGTCTTTAAAAACTCAACATTTTTGCTTTCATTCGTCATGAAATGATGTTATAATAAACATTCTTCATCCTTCTATTTAGAACCAGTTTCACGTTCTGTTAGTTTTTCAACAGATAAAATTGGATGCAACTGACTTCATAATTCTGAGCCGTTTCAAATGATGTAAACAACTCCTCAACTTCAATGTCTCACTTTCAAAACTTCACAATATCATGGCCGCGGTAGCTGACTCGCGGCCGGCGGATTTCGTCGAGTCATGAATTCGAGGCCTGATGCCACAAGAGGTCTACCATGTAGCGGGTCTGATGCAAACTAAACCTGTCGAGGTCCTAAGTCCTCCCATTGGTGTGGTGTGGAAGTTTGGAGAGGGAGGCTCTAGCTCAGGTGTCATCCTCTTTTCTTGACCGAGGTTCAAAATGACAAGGTCCGTTGTCAGTAGTCCTCGTGTTGCTTCTAGTGCGACGTTAATACAAACCAACGAACCGATTTCGTAATTCTGAGCCGTTTCAAATGATGTAAGCGATCCTTCAACTTCAATCTCTCACTTTCAAAACTTCATCACCATATCAAGCAAGAGCTTTTGAGTCTTAAGCTGATGAAACAAGCCGCAATTCTTGTGTCATCTGCTTAACGGTCTTTAGTAAGAACCGAGATTCAAACCCGTGACCTTCTGATACGAAATTTGTGTATCTGTCTATAAGTTTCCGAGGTTCCACATGAATAGTAAAGTTATCATTCATGCGCTTTGCCCTCCTTTTCTAATTTGATTGTTTTAGACGGGTTAGAACTACACAACGGATTATTGGCAAATATTTTAAGCCATCATCAAATGACAAAAAAATACATACTTTTTCAATCTTCCACACTACATCACGTACAGGACTTAGAGACCCAACACTGAAACTTATCGTAGATCCTTAAGTCCATACTGTGTTGGAAATGAGTGAGTGAGAGAAAGTGAAGTTTAATTACACAAGAGCCAGATGTGGCTATGCTGTGACAAACAAGACGTTACTGTGGTCTTGACGTTTGGAAAAAAATGTAAAAAAAAAATAAGATTAAAAGTCGCTAAGGGTTGCACGAAAAGGATCGCTGGGATATTCTGGAGGCACATCACCAGTGTTTACAGAAGACAATAAACCCCAAAGGAAAGAAAAAGATAACTAGAATGCCTCGGGGTCATGATGGCCGTACCTACCTAAAGAAGGCAAGCCCTTGAGGTCCCCTGAAATAATCCCCAGAGGCAGGGTGTCCGGCTATACCCCCAGACACTGGGTACACAATTTAGTAATCTCTTACGACATGCATGAACTACAATGGGTCTATTCTTTCACACCTGGTCACCACAAGGGTGCGTTGGAATTGAATTTGGAAACCCTAATCCCTTCTGTTACTAAGCGCAGTACGCTCACTTCTAGAAACCTGTATAATGAATAATAATCTCTCTCTTCGTTTCAGGAAAATTTCTTTTTTTTATGAAAAAGAATCTATTTTATAATTAATTAATACAGCCTATATTAGTCTGCATGCAAAAATTTTTTTTAACAGGTGAATATATTAAAACAATATAAATGCAATAAAATGTTTTAAAATTCGAATAATTAAGGGCCGTTAATGTTAATACTGTACATTATGTGTTTTTTTCTAAATAAAGCTTTTATTGGCAAGTTTCTTAACAGTTTTCAACTCGTGGCGATTCACTTTAACAGCAATAGGAATACAAATCCTAGACCTACAAGCGGAATTCCTTTTGGCTTGGTTGTTAAAGACACTGAAAAGGAAGGGCGAGTATCTCCGGGTTGACAAATGTGGGCTCCAATCACCATCGTCCTTGAATGCAACCGACATCCTCTGCCACGGGGGAAAACAATCTTCTAAAGTCGTGGGACCATTTCATACGACGGCTCGTTTTAGTAAAAGAAAAAGTCATTGATTACTTACACAATGTTGAATTCCTTTTGGCTTGGTTGTTATAGACAATTCAAAACAAGATCAGACATATTTATTCGGAGCTGGAGATTGGGAGTTCGAATCTTCGTCATCACTCAAGGTCAACTGATTTCTTCACCACGGGGTGAGAAAAGCCATCTCGCGAAGTGGCGGTAATCAACTCTTTGGAAAAAAAAGAAAAGAAATGATTATCTCTTTCTTATTCAGACTGATCAATTTACTCAATACATAGAAAAGCATTTCGCTTTTTAAGACACAAACATTTATTAAATCGAATTATTTATGAGTGAGAAACAATTTTCGTGATTACTTAATGGAGTCTGACACAAACACAATAGCTGTTGAATGAAGAATAATTTTAAAAAAAGATTTTTATAAAAAAAAAAAATCTAAAGTTATTCGATGACTCATCGTAACTCGGAAAAAAATATATTCAAGTTTTTTGAAATTTCATTTACTTTTATAAAGTACGTAAATAAATGCAGCAGAAATTCTCAGATCATATAATTTCTACTTCTAACAGACTTTCTTAAATAACTAAATTAAAAAAATTTTATTAATAAAAAAAAAAAAAAAAAAAAAAAAAAAAACGAAACAGCTGCTGAGAATGTTAAATAAAATTTCGTGTTACTTTTTCGAATTACTTATTGAAAAACATTAATAAGTATTTCTATTACGTTTTTAAAATAAGTTGTCTCTATTGATATTAGTACAAAATCAAAATTTTATGTCTATTTCCTAGGTATAGGAAGCAAATATAATGCATTATACGTTCATTGCGTAGAAATAGTATGATAAATCTATGTATTGATATAGATTTATCATACTATTTCTACATTTATGAGAGAAGGAATAATAGTCCACACACACACACACACA
>BMAW01115006.1:15433-37158 GCA_019974015.1 Nephila pilipes | reverse complement strand
AAGCTAAATGTAATTAAAATTGAAACAAACGATAAGAAAATTGAAAAATAATCTGGTACGCCAAAGTGCCCCACCTAAAACAATAGCATGAAAAAACAGACCACTCCATTAAAGAGCCACCACAAGTTTGCATAGTTCCTTGTTGACAACTTGAGTCTATAGACTCGATGGATCTTTTTTTCCAGTCATCTAGAGTCGGACTGATATATTCACGAGCGCAGCAGAAGCATTGAAGACAATGACGTGTTGTTAGTTGACACTCGAGTCGATATTCTTCTGCCACATCCCATCAACACCAAATTTCTCTGCCTTGTCCTCACTGACATGTTTGTCGTATGTCCCATATTACTTGATGTTGTTATTTACAATAGTATTGTTTGTCCGCTAACGCTGAAGCTCTACTCAAACATTGCTGGTCTCGAACATTAAATAGACGCGGTCGGCTGTTGTAATCTTCATGACTGGAGATAATTCTTGAAATCATATATTCTCGGCAAACTCTTGACATGGTGGATCGAGGAATGTTGAATTCTCTAGAAATTTTCTAAATGGAATGCCCATCGAGTCTAGTTTTAATTAGCATCCGCGTTTAAAGTCTTAATTCTCGTCGTGGGACCATAATCACTCCAGGAATCCTTTTCACGTGAATCACTTAAATAAAAATGTAAATCCTGATAATGACTAACCATTTATACTTCTTATGTGATGCTACAGCCAACTTGATATTTGAGTATCGCTTTCCAATGACATTTGACACTTCAACGTATTTCTTTCTTATTGATTCTATATCCCAAATAATTTTTCTCGGCCGCCTAATATTCTGGAAAATATGTCGTCATTGCCTCTTAAAATGGGTGCTTATTAAGACCTTATTAAATTTTAAACAAGGCTCAAGCTCTCACAAAAGTAAAATATTTTTAAAATCTTTTTTCAATATTTTAAGAACTGTATTTCAATGCATTTGAATGACCTGTAATTATTTCACTTATCGCGTTTATAAGTACATTTTTGTGAATATCGCTTGATACTTTATCTTTCTTAGGCCACAATCCCATTTTCATTTAGGAGAAACTTTTACATTTACACCCAAATTAACCTTTATTTTGTTAATAAATTATCTGGAAATATTTGAAATATCTGCTAACTTAATTTTAAAATCATCAGTCTGAAACAGAAGTGCTGTTATCTCAGGTTTTTTCCGTGATGAAAGCTCTGTACCTAGATTCATAATATCTATACAAAAATCAGAATGTTCCAGGAAAATGTAAGATTTCTCGTAAGAAAATATTCTTATCGGCTGCTTATTGAAATGATTCTGATACGAACTCAGTAAGTAGAATCAAAAGAATGGTACTGATCCCGACGTAACATTATTATTTTTTAAGTAAAACTAACACCAAACATCGTGTGTGTGTGTGTGTGTGTGTGTGTGTGTGTGTGTGTGTATGCGTGTGTGTGTGTGTGTGTGTGTGTGTGTGTGTGTGTGTGTGTGTGTGTGTGTGTGTGTGACATAATAATATTAAATCTTTGACATAAAAAAAGTTTTTTTTTTAATTTGATTCAACTATAAGAAGGTCACAGCAAATTAAAATACTTCAAATCAAAACAATGATTTAAAGTATTTTAATTTGCTGTCTCAAGCTGTGGTCTGTAAATACTTGGCTAAACATGTTTTAATGGATTTAAGCAATCCCAATCAACAAAAGATATTGCACACTAGAATGCATTAAGAATACAAAATAGGAAAAAAAAATTTAAAAAACTACTTCTGAATTAAATGTTCACATAAATATACATCTTGATAAGAATCAAAGAAAAAGTTGTAATTTAAAATTTTGATACAAATACTCACATACGCCAGCAAAGTACTTATTGCAAATGGCAAAAATCTCGCTAAAATTACGATGTCGAAAATCTCGCCAAAAATGATAACATTGGGGTAAAAATACTGTAATAATTTCACAAAAAATATTAATATTACCAAAAGATCATTTTAAATATTTGTTTGAATTTAAACATAACATAATGCTTTATTATTTCTAATTAAATAATTAAAAATTAAAATAAATATACGTATCTTGATGTACAGTATATATAAAGAATTAAAAAGTTTTCAGTTAATGTAATCTAACTATAAGTATTTACAACTAACAATGCAATGGCAGAAACATTTAAATTATTCTTCAATTTTTTAAAAAATATTGTATAGATTTATTTGTCAAGTCTTATAATTTTCATATTTTAAATGAGTTTTCAAGAAATTTATAAGAAAATCAACACTAGTTTAACATTTTTAATTATCCATCATATCTAATTTATTCGTAACTTAATTTGTGTTGTGCAAGATACGATGAAAAGATATACAAGATAAATATAATATTTTTTTAGATTCGATTATGTAAATAACTATTCCGGAAAAGTACTCTATTCACATGAAAATCGAATGTTTCTCTTTTATCATTAATTGAATGTTTCTCTGCTATACTGAAAATTTTACTGTCAATAATTTAAAATTTAATATCAAAACATACTGTTTCTTTTGTAATATTTTTTTGTTTAAATAGATTTTAAACACAAAGGATAAAAAGATAAATAAGAGTTCACATTTGAGTGAAATTATTTCGAAAAATAATAACATGATTATAATATCTAAGCAAAATAAAATTATATTGTGTCTACAGTTCTACTCATAAAAATTTTAATAGATACTAGCTAAATTAATACTAGCTGATATACCTTGTAGAGTAGTTTTAATTGGTTTTTATCATTTTTATCATTAAAGTTATTATAATTTTCTTTAAGTACTAAATGAACTAAATTACATTTTTCATTAAATATGTGTTTATAATTGTTATAATTCGTAAAAATAATTAGAAGTGTCCTTGTAAGATTATTTATATCAATTCAATAAAACAGATCTCCAAAATCAAAGCTATGGCTAGAGTAAATTTTTTTTGTATATAATTTATATCAGAACTATTTCAGTCTTATTAAGATTATCTATTGTTTCTTATAAAATGGTTCGTAATAACTTACTTGTTTTTGTAATACAAGTATGAAATCTATTTGTCACCGTACGAAGTTTAATGGGTACTTTATGAACTTCAGGATTCAAAAAAAAATATGTGGATTTATAGTTAAAAATAAGTTGTCCCATTTTTATTGAATTTATATGCTTCTTTAATTTTAACATTTTAATGGGAAGAAATGTACTATGTTTGTTAAGAAAATTTATTAAAATTAATTTCATAAAAATATTTATTCATAAAATTAACTGTATAATATTCATTTTTTTCCGTCTTTTTTGCTTTGATATTATATTCAATTACTAAATAATTGATAATATACTGCATAATAACTATGTTGGTGTTGACTTTCTAATTTATTTTCATTGTAAAGGAAATCCCAAAGAGTCCTTAGACTTCGGGTTACAAATTTCTGTTATAATCTTTCAAGCAATAACAGGCTACTTAAAAAAAAAAAATTCTTTCAATATTTCAATGAATCTTTTATTTTCATGGAAAATATTCTAGTGGTGACGAAACAGTATGAATAACCATTCGAAAATGTACGAACTACATTGAATAAATATTATTACAAAGATTAGAAATGTGCCGGAATATCTTGTGTATTAAATAGTATTATAGAAACGGTATTTATGCTAAAAATTATCCTTGTGTGACTATTTTAAAATTGATACACAGTGCAAATTAGTAAAGAAGCTTTTCTCCCGAGTCGTTTGTTATACTATTTTCACAATCTGTGTTTCATACTTATCCAGTATTAATTTTTATCCTCTAATTCAAAGACGAAATGCTTGTCGGAAAGGATCAGATTGTAAATGTTAAACGACATTATCACAAATTGCTCTTCAGCATGCAAAGCGAGAGGTAGGATATCTCTATCACATTTCATAAGATAATATCGCATTCCGAATGAAGAGGCATCAGCATAGATAATTACTGGGTGTACATTTACACCTGTGAAATGGGAAAATAAATATGTTCGCAAGAATACATTAATTATAGTTTATGCTTTCCTATTCTAATACAGTCAGCGCTGTAGTTTGTTTTGAGCTGGCATTTATTCTATCAAGTATAATGCCTTTTTAACGCGTTAAATCTGAAACTTTAACTGCTATTTAGGGAGTAAAGTTAAAGAAAGAATGGAAGTAAAATACCCAGAAAATTAGTGACTCAAAATAAGTATTATTATTTCAGAGATAAATACTATATATCTAGAAACATAATCAACGTATGATTATGTTTCTTCAAAAGCTCGTATCTCTTTTGCAATGGCATTTATGATTGTAACATAAATAAAGTTATATGAATAACATACCGTTATTTCTTTTCAGAGGTAACTACCTGGGTTAAAAATGTCATAAATAATGGTTACTTTTTAATGAATAGTCGTCTTATAATACTTTACGTAAATAATGTTCAATCATTAAGTTTTTCAATGACAGGATTCTCTCTCTCATTGAAATTAAATAAAAACAAGATTAATTATGACGTAGTTACTTGATTTTTACTTTAATGTTATGGATTTTATATCTATACTTGCATGCTTATACTCTTTTTTATACATATATTTTATTTTAAAATGATCGTATTTCGATTCTGAGGGGGTGTTGCGTCTTTCAAATTGCTTAAACTTTTTAAAAATCTTTTAAATCCCCTAAGTGTTTAAATCAAAAATAAATTTTACACCTTTATTAACATTTTTGATTTAAAGCAAAATAAATATTTTTCTTCCTTTCTTATTTTTTATAAAGGAATAATTATTTTCTTTACTCTTTTCCATTTGCTTCTATTATTAGAATTAAATTAGTATGTATGGCATTGAGTTGAGCATCATTTGATGACAAAATATTACCTTAAAATATTGTATGAAACATTTATTTTCCTGAATCCAATTGTAAAGTGTCACATAAATAAAATTACAAACTTAAAGGGGTAATAGAGGGCATGAAAAAGATCGAAAACTACTTAGATACTCAAGACCGAAAACGTCATCGTATGACGGTAGGTGGTGCTGTTTACAAGAGTACTTGAGGGGAAATATTTGATTTTCCACCATTCTAGTAAGAGTCGCCTTGTTCTTATTACAGCATTACAGAGATAAGAGGCTGGCAGACATGCACTTAGTATATGAATTGAATGAGGGCTATGCATGAGCAACTCAACGACTGTACAGAGAGTGGTTCCCACAGAAATGTGTACCGTGTCGCATTATGCTCTCGTCTGTGTAGCACAATACATAATTGGTTCTTTGAAAGGTGACAGGCATAGTAAGGGCAAGGTATTTCGCTTAGTGAACGATGGATTGAGCGTGGTGGACCGGTTGCCTGTTCCTCACATTTTTCGGATTTAAGCATCCTGCTGATTTCTTCAGGATGAAATTAAAAGTTGTTACGTATGAAACATCTGTATATAGTCTGAAATAGATCTTCTAAAAGAATCATCTGAGTTGCTGCGGATATTCAAGCAAAACCAGGTGTTTTTGACTGTATCCGCCAATCCATCGTTCGTCGGTGCAACGCATGCATTGCTTGTAATGATGGAATTTTCGATTAACATTTTGAAATGAAATAATCTACGGCAGCTTTTGTAACATTCATGCACAACAAATGTTTTTGGTTATCTCTGTCTTGTGCCCTTTCATTTCTTGCATTTCTGCTATGACTTTCGAATGACGCTTCCAGGCATGGATTGTTATACAGTTGTCAATCCTCTTGATGTACCCTATCGCCCCTTAAAGTTTGTACCTGTATTTACTGAACCCCTTTTATGTATATTAAGTAGTTTAACTTATTTTTAATTCTTTAATAATCCTTTTCCTTTGACAAATATGACTAAATGGTTTTTGAAGAATGATATTGAATATTCATCCATAAAAATGAATATCATGCATATACTAAGCTTTAGAAATGGAAAAGACTTAAAGTATGTTTTAAAAAAAAACTCAATTTTTTATCCTGACGTGCAAATAAAGTATGAAACAAAAAAAATTGTGACTATAAAAACCTCGGTAAAAAATTTAAAATTATTTTCATGTAAAACAACAAAACACACGTAACTCACAATGTAAATAACGCAATGCTTACAATAACAATTTGTTTTTTGTTGTTTTATTTATTCATTGTATTCTAATATATGTCATTTTCTTAAGTTAAAACAGTCCTTATAGTTAAAACTTAATTTCAGTTTTCAAACAAATGTAATTAAAAATAATGATTTATTGTATTTTTAATTAATTAAAAATACCTGGTACGTATGACTGGGATTGGATTTAAAATCTCAAAGCACTAATAGATGAACTCGGATATAACGGTAACTGAACATTTAAAAAATAACTGTCTTTAACTTTTGTATTTATCTTCTGCATGAATCTTATGTTGCTAGGTGTTGCTTTCGCTCTTGCGCCTCACATGATTTTCCTGAATTTTTCTCTTCATTCTTGAATTTTGCGATGCGAAAACATCACATCATGGAGAAATATCCCATCCCCAATAGAGTTCACTTTCTTTGTACATATTACAGATAATAATTTGTGTTGTTGTAGTATGTGCTGTGTGTAGGGCGGAAATAAACGTGAAAGAGTGTCAGTTCATTGCTCTTTCTCTCTCTCTCTCTCTCTCTCTCTTTCTCCTATCATCTTAATATCTGTAGCAGTATTCACCACTTCTTGAAACCTGATTGAACTACCTATACATTCCACAAAAAATTTATAAAAATTTAAAATTTGGAATAAAAATTGTTTTTAGGGGGAAGTGCGTAAATTGGATATGTTTTAATTTATTCGCAGAATACAAACCACGTAATAACATAAATATGACAAAAATATTATTTGTGAATTGCATAAGAAAATAAATAAAAAATGTTTTAAGAATTAAATATTCCAAATATTATTTTCTTTTGGCTGTTACATAAATTGAATGGAAAACCATAACTATATTCTTATATGCACATGTTAAATGTTGTTGTTTTATTCGGGGGGTGGGGATTATTTTAAATTTAATCACATTTATCAGTACTGACATTAATCATATAATAATGATATAATTATGAATTTACACCCCAATTATACACTGATTATAACTTATATCTCATAAACTCAGTAAGAATCACATAATAACATTTGTCAAATGAAAACCCATTATATGATTTCAAAAATAAATTTAAAGCATGTAGTAACTTCAAATATTTTCGTTTGAATGAAGTCACGCAAAGTGTTGTAACAATGTTACAAATCACGCGAATCTTAACTTAAGAAGCATTTTTAGACGAAAATAAATCGCTGGAAGCTTATTTTTATCTGAAATACATCAAGAAGAAAGTAGTATTGGATTTTTTTTTTTTTTTTTTTTATAAGCTATATATATTTGATAAACACTTCGCCCCTTTTTATGAAGTTAGAAATGTGAGTTTCAAAGGAATCAACAGTTCTTAATGTCACGTACATTGTTTTATGGTTTTACGGTTTCTGGAGCTTCCAAATTGTTTTTTTTCCAACGTCTGTTAGAGTTCAACAGAATCTTTAATTTGAACTATCACGTGCAGGCATTTTGTATTATTTTTGATGTTCTTACGTCTTTTACGAATCTGTTAATGTTCTCTCGTTTCTTATACAGGATATTTACATTAGTCACCGGAAGAAATTAAATTGCACAATAATGATGCAGTATGAAGTATGCATTAGAAAACATACGAAAATATCTAGTAACTTAGTAAAAGAAACATTAATACGACTTTCTGAGGACAATATTCACCAAATCCTGTAATACCATAGTAACATCATATGCATCATGTGCAATACTAAATAATTGTATAATATTATACAATAATATTCACCAAATCTTGAAATACCACGATATAACATACAATATGTACAGTACTAAAAACTATTATACAATAAATATTCGCAAAGTCTTGCAATACAACAATATTATAATATACAACATGCAGTACTAAAGAATCATTATACAATAATATTTACCAAATCTAGAAATACTACACATTTTATTATAAAGCATGTGCAGATCTGAAGAATTATTATGCAATATTATTCACTAAATCATGCAGTACTAGAGTATAATATTCAGGAAGTATTACTATAGAATTATTATACTTCACTGTGCAATACGATAATATTATAACACTACAGTACCGACTCCACTAAAGATCAGTGGGCAGAATAATGAAATCTATCGCATGCTAAAGAGAGCTGGACCTCGAACTCCTGATGTGGTGAGGTGTGGAACTTAGAAGAGAGAAGTAAAGTCTAAGGTGTTGGTGGCTTATCAAGATACATGTATCCAATCGCTTTCATGTAGCTTAATTATAGTAGCGTTAATTCAAATCAACCGATTAAAAACATTATAGAATATATCACTAAAGTACTCTAACATTACAGTAAGCAATACTGTAGTTTTACAAATTTCAATATACGGTATAACAACTTCAAAAAGTATTTATTACTACAATATTATGCAGCACGTAAGATATATATTTTTAAATTTGACAAAACTCGTTAAAGAAACAGAACTTTGAAAACCATGTAATTTTGAAAACACACAGCAATGATTCCTTAATCGGAAATATCTTTATTATACTGATACTACAATTAAAACTATAATTGAATTGCATGGTTGTTAAGCTTTTTGTGTGTTTTCAAAGTCTTAATAACAAATCGCTGTGTAATAAATCAGGTACATATCCTTTTTGATGGGTTTTCTTCTACTGCCATTGTATGCCTGGGTCAAAACTTTAAAAGCTTTTTTCTCACATTTTAAAGCTCTCAATTGAGCTGAAATTTTCAAAACACGATTGTTTTGAATGACAATATGATAATTTAACTATAATTAATAAAAATTAATTGATAAAAACTAATTATTTAAAGAATTAAATTGTACACCAAGTTTCTCTCCAAGTCTCCAAATGGTAGCCAAATCCGTCTCTTAATAATTTATCATTTTTTCTTACAAGCAGATGACATAATATTCAATTTAATAGTTTATCGTTTGCTTTAATTTTAACTACATGTACCTTAATTGATTAACATAATGCTTAATTGAGCCAAAAAGTTTTACACATATTTATTTTAGATGATAAATTTAATAAGCGTCAAAGAATAGGATAAATTATTAAAACTAATTATTGAATAAATTCAATTTGATTAAAATTTCCCTTTTGCTCTTAAAATTTAAGGTATAAAAAATTATATTACACAAAGTGTGAAGTTTAAAACATGTTCAAAAAACTCGTTTTTTACCCATGTTATTTCCCGTTAAGCAGTTTATTGTATTTTTATTATTTTTTCAATAGCGTATATGTTTTATTTATTTTCTTTTACAAGGATAATCTTTTGAAAAACGTACTGATAAAAATTTAAAAATTCACTTCTAGTATTTTTAACCCTTTCATGCATTCGAAAACTCATTTTATTAACCGGTAAAGCATATTTAATGTTTTGTTATTAGCGCCTAAGCCTTCAGTTATTTTGTAAAAAATATATTATGCTAACTCGCATGTATTCTTAATATAGAATAATTGTATCAATTTACGGAAAAAAATATTTTTATTCTCTAATCAATTATCATATTATTTTCTTATTCTAAAATGAAAATTAATTTCCAGTACTAAAATTTCAAAGTATGTGCTGAAAAACTTTCAAATCCATCTATAGTTGTTCTGTGTTATACTTTGAACTCTTTAAGACGAAAGAAAAACATATGAATAGCAAGTGCTCTAGCGACGTTATTTAAGCCGCTTACTAGGAGAGAGAAATGATATCCAATTTAACTCGGGAGGTTAAAACCAAATCCTATTAAGAATTAAAAGGGTAGCTGGTGTGTACAATGAGTAAGTACTATTCTGAAAATTTTTATCGTACACGAGTGCCTAGTTCTTTAACACATTACCTGATTAACGAGAAAGTGTTAATTGAAAGCATATGTTAATAGAATAATTTAATTATTTTAAAATGCCACCATATACATTTACTTGTATTGTTTGTTTGCTTTGACATATTAATGGATAAGCACTCACTGGCATTAAGGTTTCTTTTTTTTTTTTTTTTTCGTTGTTTTCTCATAAAATGTAATTTCTTTATTCGGATAAAATCCATTGTTTATTATTTGAATTCAGAGGAGCATTTCCATTTCAGAAAAGGTTTTTAGTTACCACTAAGTTTATACGTCTCAACACAAAAAGTATAATTGTGTTTCCTTTAATATTGAACTAGCTCCAAAATTTTAATAAGCCGTACAGTATGAACTTCATTATAGTGTATTATAAGATTAATTGATAAGTTAAATAGATTTCTAATTTTAATACAAATATATTGTTTAGAAATGTCATTTTGGTACTAATGAATTCACTTTAAATATTTTCTTTAATATTAACCGTATATACACTTTTATCTAATTATACAATCTATCTATAACAAAAACATGTGCAGGAATTATATCAAATTAACTCAGGTAACATTTACACAGTTATTAATAGGCATTATCTTTCAATTATATTAATTTTTGATATACTCAAAATAATGTGAGATTCGTAATTTTCATTACCATAACATATTTGGAAACTAAAAAAAATATTAATTTTTTTATTTACTTTTATCTAATTAAACCTTTTCTTCCGTTTCTAGGTTTCACCTCAGAGGAAAACGTAGCCATGGTGCCACGTGTTAACATAACAATATCCATCAAAGAACCAGATCTGGATCCATCATCAGATCCAGGAGGTTCGGCACCAACCACCCCCACAAGAGCAGAGGTAATGGAATGGGTTCTTCCCTCTACTGATCCATGGACCTCTCCTGGACAATTAACTCTTGCTGTACTACTCGTCTTCTTACTGTCGACTACTATCATATGTAGCAATGCTCTTCTTCTCGTAGCTGTCTACAGATTCAAGAGACTTCGAAATCCTAGCAACTATTTCGTTGCATCGTTGGCATCTGCTGATTTCGGAATTGGGCTACTCTTACCTCCAGGCCTCTATTTCGAGTTCACCAGATCTCATGTGCGATGCATCTTACTCTGCTTGCTGCCATACTGTCTCTTTATCCTCTTATGCTCTGTAGCACTTTTGAGCATCACTGCAGTCGCTGTCGACCGATGTACATCCTTGGCATCACCTCTGAGGTATAACAACATCATTACGCATGGATCTGTGGTGAGGTATATAGCTCTCTTCTGGATTTACTCACTGCTACTCTCTTCTTTCCCTATGCTGTACTGGTTTTCAGCAAAAGGTGCTTCTACTACACAAAACTGTTCATTCACGTCTGTGATTCTTTGGCCATCACGTCTATTTTTGTTTTCAGTTCTTTTCGTGCCATGTACTCTTCTTGTTATAGGGAGCTACGGATACGTCTACATCGTGGCCAGATCACATGCTCGAGCCATATTTTCGACCGAGCTTTCGTTTCGTCAGCATCCTTTGTCTGGTCCGAAGTACGGAAGGACCTTGGCAGGCACTGTTGGACTCTTCTGTCTGCTGTGGATGCCCTTTCAAGCAGTGGCTTTCACAGATTCTCTGCATGAAAGAACTATATTTTACCTAGGATTGCTGGCCATCGCTAGTGCTGCCACTGACCCGTGGATGTATGGCTACAGAAGTGCAGAATTCCGGATTGCTTCTATACGTATCTTGGAGACAGTATTTCCACAGTTGAGTGGGGCGCTGCATAAACCCCAAGTCAGGCATGCTAGCATGGTTAGTTGTGCTTCTCATGTTCGTCTTGGAACTACGCCAAATCATGTAACGCACACTGTTGATACCATGTGCGCCACTTTCATTGAAATTCCAATGATAACAAGATCCATTGATGAAACAGCTGTAGCCGAGTTGTGATGAACAATTCACAGTTAAAGAAAGATGTGCAATAATTGATTTCTGTTACTTTGACTAGTCTAGTTCAAATAACTGATATTTATTAAAAAGAAGCCAAAGAAATGGAGTAACAATTCATGGGAAAAGAGTTTCCTTTATATTTAATGTAAATAATCTAAGTGAAAATATGTTTCTGAGTTAATTGTAAACATATATTGTGTACATCTGGTAAAAACAAAGTGAAGAATTCAGTTGGTTTTATTTCTTTGGGAGAGAAGCATAAAGCATTTTATTTGAGCATTCATCTTACATATTACAATATAAAGGATGTGAGTAATTTCGAAATGTAATGTTCATTTAAATGCGCTAATGTGGTTGAAAGAAAAAGTTCTAAGTTATTTACCATGTTCCAGTTTTATGTCATTCGATATCATGTATCAGTTTTGCATCATGATACCAAAATCATGCCATGTTCGTATATAACATATTAGATCTATTCGAAACCTAAAAACATTATAAGAACTTAACGTTCATGTACTTAAAAAAAACCCATCAATTATTGAGCAAAATATTTCCATGTACAGTCGCCCAATGCAGGTGGTTATAAGATAAATGGATAAACAAGTTAAGCGGATAAATTATCTGCTATCCTCTGTTTAAAAAATGATGATATCTTCTGTTTTCAATACAAAAGCTGGATAAATACTCGTAGGTATCTTAAAGGTATTTTAAGCTCCTTAATAGAATACTTATATTTAGTTCAAATCTTAAACGCATTGTAGAAGGCTTTCGTTAAGTTGATATTGTATTCTTGTGCATTATTATTTTTTTCGTCTGTTTTTTCAATGAAATGACAAAACATTTAACAAATGGCGAGTGAAAATAATAGTTTTGTATATTAAAACTGAATATACAGTAGGCATATATATATATATATATATTCTCTTTTTGTTTGTATTGAAAGATAAATTGACTAAGTGGGAATTTATCATTGCGTTTAACAGAAATACATTTAGAGAAGTTTAATTGCATGAAACCTTGCTATATTGGCCAAATTTTTAGCTCAAACGTTTTTTAAGAGATTAAATAACATCCAAAATAACCTTAGGAGGAAACACGTAGAAATTAATTTTTAAATTTATCATTTATTTACTTTCTAATTTTGGGTAATAGGGGCATTTCCGTAAAAATTTAGCTAGCCTTACAATATTTATGAAATATAATACAATGCAATTATTGCGTCTTTAGTCTCTATAGATAGACATGGATGTGAATTTTGCCTTATTTTAGTAATAAAGTAGTATGATTCTTAGGAAACATTAAATGAATACCAAGTAAAATATTACATGCTAACTTATATGTTTCTTGTGCATTTTTCTTTGTCATTTTATAAATGTTCCATTGCTTATTTAAAACCTTTATTGTTATTACAATATTCACAATTATTTCAGTATTTAGTGTAACATTTAATAACTCCCTTAATAGTTGACAGTTGTTAAAATTACGTACGTATTAACAGGAACGTTGAATTAAAATTTAAGTTCAACTCTCATTAATCTGCTTTATGAAAGGTTTTCTTTCTTTTTCGTTATGTTTTTATAGCTGTTGATTTTTTTTTTTTAAGTTTAAAGATTTACTCTCCAGAACAAATGTGATTCCATATTTAGAAACTTATCAAGTACTAATAAATAGAACCTGCAGAAAATATACCACTTTCCCTCTCCGAGCTTTCATCGTATTGCTTGTACATATAAATATTTGAAATCTAAATGTTTTCCGCAATTATAAATGAAATGTATGTTTAATATATGCACTGCTTATCTGCCTTTTATATTTCAAGTTGATTATACATATCGAAGAAATTGTATGATTGAAAAAAAAAGCTCCACTTACTTTGGTACAGAAAAAATATACATTATTTCTAAATATGATTCCCCACTGAAATCTCCATTGAAATTCTTTGAACTCTAGCTTTATTCCGAATAATTTCTATCGTTCCTTGGTCTTAAGAAAGTTACATCTATGCCATACAATGTAAAAACTAAAGAAATTATCTTACCTCATCATTTCATCTTTAGAGGTAAAACAAATTAAACCTCAGCTGAAGTGAACGGAATAATTTAACAACTTAACAGAAAATAGCAAAATATTCCAATTTCTACTAAATAATTCAAAAAACTAGAAATTATAAATTAGAAACTAGAAATAATGCTATTTGCATAAGCTACTTCGGAAATTGAACATATTCGTTCAAGAAGTAGAATCGATAAGAGAGAGTAAAATTGTAAAATAATAATAATAATAATAATAATAATAATATATATATACGGTTATTAACTTAATATTTCAAAAAGACACACAAACATTACTTTAAAAATGCCATATTTTCTCATATCTCCAGAAGTATCCTAATGGTTGGTAACCCTGTATGTCAACTGGTAATTATTTTGTGTGAATAGTCAATTAAAAGTAGATATTTCATCAAAAGAAAAACTTGTTGCATTTAGAGCCTTTAATATATTTTTTGAAATCTTCAATCCTTACGATTTCACGCTTACTAAGTAAATAAAACCACAAACTTGGTCAGAGAGGCACGAGGTGAATCATGAATTTGAATTGAGTTAATGAAAAAAAAAAAAAAGGCCTGTGGTTAAATGAAGAACGGGGAAGGGAATGCAGAGTAAAATGGAATCCTAACCTGGCACAGTGGGGATGTTAGAAATAGATCCGGCTCAAATGGCATATTATTCACTTGATCGTTGTCAAAATTAACAGATCCATTGCCAATATCTTTGTATCTGGAATGATATTAATTTAAAGCCAAAGTAATGAGGCATTTAGAATACCAATGAGTTATCATATTTTTATTGAAAATCATAAAACCTCAAAATTAGGAAAACAATCGAATCTCTTGTGTTAAATTTGGGAACAGAACTTATTGTGAATTTGTAACAAAAAAAGGGAAACGGGGTGAAAATAATTGGATTTCGAGGACAGAAATCTATCATATATCTAAATACTCGATCTTACTTAACCATACTTTACTCCTAATCACGTTAATAATCACTGCATAAAATCTAAAATTTACCATGACTTCAATCGATAACTTTTACCTGACTAAGTATCTAATTAAACATTAATAATCATTGCACGATTTCCAAAAGTTACGCTAATTTCTGTCGATAACCTTTACCTGACTTAATATCGATCTCTACAAAGACTTACAATGAAATTTTGTACATGTATAGTTTTGATTATTCGCGTGATGAGATTTCCATAATGTACTCTCCAATTGAATCCGTTTATCTCGTTGTGTGTTCCATTTTAATCATTTCAGGAAAAAAAATTCTTCAGAAATGTGTGTGTGTGCATGCGTGCGTGTGTATGAAGTGCCCACACCATTACTTAAAAAAGATCAATGTGAATATTTCAATGAAGAATTGAATGACCAATCAATCTGGTGACCATCATCATACGCATGAAAATTGCGAAATAAATCTAGAAGACTTAATTTAATGTTATAGTTAATATTGAAGACGTTCAGTTCCATTTAACATGCATCAACTCTGATTACTTCGCACGAATAATCTTGGGTGAAGTTGGAGCTCATTGCAAGATTGGATTTTAACATAACTAGCTGCAAAACTTTTAATTATTGGATTATCCCAACTCATTGAATATATATATAAGCTCCATAAAAGTAAATTTTGAAAATCCTATACATAAATATTTAGATTTATTTCCATTTTTGTTGAAACAACCATTTCTCTGACGAATAAAAAGAAGTGCATTCAATTTCGTGCAGAAGGGATGCAAAATAATCTTTCTGTCTATTAAAAAATATCAATAAAAATAATGTTGTTGTCACTGTCATAAAAAACTCCATAATTTCTTAAAAAATATCTCAATTTATTTTCGTGCTCAGTGATTTTTAACTACATCGAACTTCAGAAAAGCATATTATAAATAGGAAGAATTGGAATCTTGGGCCAAACTCATTAAATTTCATCAATGTCCTTCTCTCAAAATTTCATCGATACAACATCTTAGAACATACCATGAACTAAATCTTTATTGACTTAGGTGGATACAGAGGTACATCGACTTGTGAATCGCTAAATATAAGAAACTGGTTCTTTTTTTATTATTATTATTCCTGATCTTTAACTTCCAAATATAAAAAAAACGTAAGATAATCGCTGAGTTTATATAATTATATTATGAAAATAAGTAATTATATAAAACCATTTTTCAGTACCAAAGTAATTAGGGTTAAAATAAGCGCAGACTTGTATTCCGAGAAAGGATCATGCATACCGTTCAAGCTTCATTTTGCTGCAGTGTGATATTCAATTTTTTTTTATTTATTGTTGATATTCCTGTATTATAGTATGTACCAAGTACGATGTTGTAAAATATATTTGTATAGATTGTATTGTAAAATGAGCTTTTTAATTGATGTCTTCCTTGTTGTGTAATGCAGTAAAACAATTAATAAATGAAATTTCACGCTTCTGATTTTCAAAAATTATTTTCACAATGTTTAATATTATGTTTAAAATCAAATCTCGGTTTTTTGAATCCTGTTTAATAATGTTATTAGACACATGGGTGGTAAGCTGTAAGAAACTGAGCAAAAAGATATTTTAAATATTGAAACTTTCTATTGTACTCAAGATTACAGTATTTATTCTCTAAGCAATAAATAAATTATATTTTACAAAATTTTTACTTGAAAAATATAAATCAAAATTTAGAAAATATATATATTTGAACAGTGTGTATGATTAATATTTATATATATGCGATAAAACTCTTAAATGTATCCGCATAATTTTTCCATAGCTCATAAGTATGAAAATAAAAAAAGCTTGGGAGTATGTAGATATTATAATCTGATAATAAATGAACGTACAGAATAAAATTTAATTTATAATATTCGAGGTCAAAAAATGTCTTCGACCAATAAAAGAATATCAAGTACGATAAAAAAAATTAGCTACAAATCAACAAAATCAAATAGAGTCAATTCGACTGTTAAAATGTTTCTCTGTGAAACTTTTACATTCATAACATATAAAATTCAAGATATGTTAAGATGAAGTCATGCAAAAATTTATCTGCTTCCAATAAACATTGACAATAAAGAGGTTTCAGAGAGAATTCTTTGCTACCACGAAAAGAGAAAACGCATTATTTATTTATTAGGGTTATATTCTACCTTCTGAAGGCCTCTAGCCTCTAGGATAATAAATCTAATTTAGATCGCTACACGATTAATGTCTATTTCTCGTTCCCATACCAAAATAGTTTCGGAGCACTAGCAGTTTGTACTACTCTAATTAAAATTTTAGATTCAGAATCATTTATTTATCTAACATGAATTTCAATAGTATTTGCAAATTTTAAATGATTGGAAGAGTTAAAATATATACAAAGTATTATAAATTTTCAGACATTTATTTTGTTTTATTGCCTTAAAACTATGGGTTAAATTTTGGAACACAATTTACTATAAAAGGGAGGCAATAGAAATTTAAAACATCAATAATTAATAAAAAGTGTTTAAATTAAAATAAAATCTTACTTCACAATTTAACTTTTATATTCAATTAGAAAAACCGTTTTGAAAACATCGTAAGGCTTATTTAAAAGCAACCATAGCAACACAATTTAATGATCGTATTATTAATAGACGTATAAGTTTAGAAACAATTTTTTTTCCCTTTTCTATGTTGATGTTTAGTTCAACTTATATACACATTTAACACCGAAAAGTAATTTAAAATTTAGATAGGCTTTACTTAAAGTGTTTAAAAATATCATTTCTAGGCTTGTTAATAACTTTTGTTTTAATTTCGTTTTAGAGATTTATTTCATCACGCTGAGCTTTTACTAGCTAAAGAATTCTGACGTAATCTATTCCCAAAAGCGTATCACAAATAAGGACAAATTTAGGAGCCTCATTAAAAAAAAAATATTTATACAGATAAGAAGTGAAAATAATAGAAAAACTATCTAAGAGAATTTTATGATGACGAGTTTCTTAGAAATTTAGTTATAAGCCTATGTATCACTGGGTGATATTTGCATCAAAAATTGGTACATATATTGGAATATAAAACACATATTCAGCAAAATCCGAGAATAATACACCAAACCCTTAAAAAAAGAACTCCATTCTGATTTATGCCTGATTTGTCCATTGCTCAAGAAAATACACTTCTTTCCATATTTTGTGCTGATTTACAACTCCAATACCACTGTTAATAATGCACTGTGAGATTTAATCGGCTTTTAAATGTGTACAAGGTCCCTGCAATCACTTTCTAGCAAATATAAAAAAAATTCCTTTTAATAGGAAATAACTAACACACAAATCCACAATAACAGAAATTCAGAGTTCATACTATCGAAAGCAGCACTTCAAAATCCGTAATCATTATTGCATGAAGCATTATGACTACACTAACTAAAAAGCACAGTCGTTTATTTTTTAAAAATCATTCTTTTAACTACTCTAATGGTCTCGTAGCGTCCAGTTTTTTGATAAATTTGGTGATTTTGTGACATTTATAGCCCACTTTTGTCGCCAAATCTGACTCAAGCGTCAACCCTACTTATTCAGCATTACTGCTAGGTACATTCTCTCATTGTCTGCAAACCATCTTTCCGTTCTCAATATTTCTCGTAGGAAAAAGAATAAAATCAAACTTTTCCGTAACTGTATTTTCGAGATTATATGGTAATGTCTATGATAATGGTTCACAGTTTTCTTTCATCTATGTCTCTCCAATTCATTAATTCCTTTCGTTCTTTGACTAGGTAAAAAATTATTTCATGGATCTATTTACTTTTTTCTCAGAAATATAATTAAAATGATTCGCAGCAGGAAACATGCTTCATAAAAATACATCCTGGCAAATTATGACATGGATGTTTTTCATCAACAGTTTTGACCTTAATTTTAAACGTTACAAGTAAACGTACTTTGACGTAGTGGCAGATATTTCGAGGTAATCCAGTTCATTTTAAAAATCTTTTAGTTTCAAATTTTACATATGGAGCACAAAATAACATCGAAAATTCGTTATTTTTTTCCTTCACAGAACAATTCTGCGTACGTACTCTTTTTTTTTCGCATACAAGGCTCCATGACGTCATTTGGATAGCATAAATTACAAAACATGAAGAAAAAATGAGAAATAACAATCATGATCTCCCAATGTATAACGTACACGAAAAGGGAGACAAATGTTCTTCATTAATAATAAAAAAAATCTAGTACAATAAAAACGGGATCTTCAAAAGATTATCTTCACAAAACTCTAGAAAAGAAAAAAAAATATTTCTATACAAGAGAAACTTCAGTGGCGATTACAAAATAACGATATCATACAAAATGATATAATAAAGCATAAACTTGGAATGAATGGCTGATGGAAATGCTAATAAATCTTTAAAGGGATTTAATAATTTTCGTGCTGTATAAGCATTTAAAATTGCCTTTAAACTGTAATTTATCACACTATTATCAACTTATTTGCCCTTGAATGCAATCAATTTAAGTATGCTAAGAGCACCTGTGGTCTTGACATAAAGTAGAAGCTTAATTTATCTCAGAATTTTGAATGGCAACAATTGAAGTTCGCATCGTTCAAGGTAAGTTTGAATCATTACAAATTTTTGCTGTAAATATAATATTTAACTTAATACGATTATGTATATATATATGTGTGTGTGTGTGTGTGTGTGTGTGTGTTAGTAAAAATTCTTTATAAAATCTTTATCTATTAAATCTTTTTAAATAGCTGGGCAAGATGTTTTTTAAAAGCTATATTTTGTATCTTTGCTTTCTATTTACGTATTTGAATTTTAAACTTCTTTTTAAGAAAAGTAGAAAAAAACATTTTTTTAGATTCTCAAAAATGTAAAGTAGTGTCTTTTATTAATCAAATATTTTTGTAGGTATTACCTTCTAAAGGCAGATTACGGATATCTTAATACGTATTTTACAATTTTTTCTCTCACATTTAAGATAATATAATTCTTCTGTAACTGAGGGGGGGATGAATGAAAATTCTAACATTTAAGAAATGGGAGAATGGGCAATCTAAATTCTGTAGCATCTCGCATCATTATTTACTCGTCCATCATTTTAAATATAAAATTAATCACATATTTAAAGATCCTAACTTACTTCTAAGCACAGATATATCACTTTTAATTAATTAAAATAGTAACACAAAAACAATTCAAAAACTTAATCCAAGTAATATTCAAAACACTATATAGTATTGCTCTAAAAAGGGAATGCTCTCTATTATTTCATTGACCAGCCACGTATTAAATTCTACTATTATATCAAAAAATATTCTTACTCGTATACTTGTGCCTCTCTGATTCGCTCTATTAATCCACAATGGAGATAGCTTCTACCAAACTTCGTCGGATCCTTAATCTTTCAAGATCAAACACACTTGCAAGTATCTCCTGAGTTCAATATAATTCCTTCCCACTCCTGCTATCGTTCTACTCTATATTCAATCATCCGTCGCTTTTATACGAACTTCCTTAATTCTATTCACTACACTTCTAAAATTTATCGAATTAGAGTAATCACATTTCATTAGGTTGGAAAGAAATTGGAAATTTAACCCCTTAAAAGAAATATTTATTCCAAAAAAACGTATCAGATGTGGAAATATTTCTCCCTTGCTTAATTTTGTGCATTCCATCAATAATAAGATTAGAAAGTTACTATTTTACAAAATACTCTCTATAACAAAAAAAACGACTCATCGAGAAGGAGTTGTCTGATTGCGAGAAAAATTGCTGGATGTGCAGAACATACAAATAAAAATAAACGATTAAAATTTCAGAATAATTGAATAATTTATTTCAGAGTTTGGCCATTGCAAGCTGTCACTTGGGGGGGGGCAAAAAGGCTGATAAAGTTCCCGGATGGTGTCCTGAGGAATTTTGTTTCAAATTGTCTCCAGCTGTTGGGAGGAATTGACAACATTCTAGGATGATTGCAATAGCCTTCCCATAACGTCCTATATGTGCTCTACAGAAGAGAGACCGGGCAACAAAGCCGGCCAAGGAAGTGTTGGGAAAGCTTGTAGAGAGTTCATAGCAACACGTGCCGTGTACGGTCGGGCATTATCTTGTTGAAAATTACGTCCTGGTAGTCTCAAAAGGAATGGTAACACAACTGGTCGTAGAATGTCGTATAAGTACTACTGAGATGTTAGTGTGCCTGAAATGACTACCAAAGGGGTCCGGCTATCAAAAGAGATGGAACCTCTGACCATAACTCTTGATTGAGGGCATGGTTGGCGTGCAATAATGAAAGCAAGATCCTCAAGCTGTCTTGGACGTTTCCAGACACGTCTTCGATGATCGTCAAGACACAGTTTTAAGCAGGATTCGTCACTAAAGTCTACACGTCCCCAATCAGTGAATCTGAGAGAGCAAAAAAATAATGAATACTTCTGTGGAATTACTTTTTTCCTCCGATTCTTAAAAATATTTTAAAAACTTTAAAGGCCAGAAAACTTACAAATGAGTCATTAAAATAGGGGTAAAAATATTTTTAAGTCACGGCGGAAATAAGTAATTCAGTAGATGCATTCGTTATTTTTTGCTCTTTCAGATGCACTTCATTGCATTCAAATAGATCAAATAGCTAAGATTTGAGAGCAAAAGTAAATATTCCTTAGAATTAATATTATGTCCACGAAATAAAACTGGCTTTAATAAAAATTAGAAAGAAACTCCAGATTTTAGTCAAGGGAAGATTGACGAACAGCCCATGTTACAAGTCTAGAGAAAATCATTGGATTTTCTGATTAGTAAATAAGTTTTCCCTGG
>BMAW01115006.1:0-12433 GCA_019974015.1 Nephila pilipes | reverse complement strand
GGAGTTATATTTTCTTTCCTGATTTTCAAAATACTTTAGACTAATTTTAAAGACCGGAAGAACCAAGAACAAGTCATTAAAATAAGAGGAAAAATATATTTCAAAAATCGGAGGGAAAATGCGATTCCGCAGAAACCTGCATTATTTTTTCGAATGCCTTTTATTGCATTCAAATAGATATAATAGTTAAGATTTGAGAACGTTTGTAGAAATTTCATAGGATTAATATTACGCTCACAAAATCAAAATGGCCAGTTGATGGGAACCTTAAATTTGATTTACACTTCTGACTACCCAAAATGTAACATTATGAAGGGAGCATACAAGCCACATAAAATTTTTACAGTACGTATATCTCTATGGAATACGCAAATGATTAGTATATCGCGGGGACTCGCATCAAAAAAGCCTTTAATGCCACCTTAAATGGTATATTAAGGAAGAACAGAATGTAGTCTTAAAGAACTAGAATAGCTTTTTGTTCAATTATTTTGCTTGAGTAGATTCAGTATGCCTCGAAAAAGAATGCAGGCTTCATTCGTACACATATCTGAATTTAACAAAGAAAAATTATCGCTTCTAGTGAAGGAGAAAGCGGGCGAAAAACTGATGAACGTTTGGGGCATAATGAAGCAACAGGAATGCGGATCCGTAATCGATGAATGCAAGAGGGATCGATTGACCAATGAAACCAATCACATCCGTCTTGTCGCATCACTACAAGAGATGATAAATATGCTGTGCACAAGGCAATGATAAGTCGCTTTGCCATGCAACAAATAAAGTCTGTTGCACAACAATTGGTGTCCGCACATACTATTGGAAGTCATTTGCTGCACAGTGGAATGTCGGCAAAAGTCTATCATCAAACAATTTGTCTCAAACTCACAGGTGTTTGCGTCTGCAATGACACAGTGAACATGGGCAAATGAATATTACAACTTTGTTTTTACAGACGAATCACTCTTCAGTCTGCAACACCACGATTATCGAATAAGTTTGGACTCACAGGTGGAGAGAGCTTGCTTAACTGTAACTCCATACATAGATATATTGGTCCTGCTCCCAATATTATTATTTGGAGTGTTATTGGGTTCCACTCCCTCACCTTCCCCAGTAAGCATTGTTCGTACAATGACAATCATCGCTATCTCTCTGAAGGCTTGAAGCATGTCCTCCTTTACCTTCACTACTTGTCCGAGACCACATTCCAACAGAACAATACTCAGCCACACATGGACGCAATGATTTTTTTCGCCCACCAGATTGAATTTCTACCTTGGCCTGCCCATTCTTCGGGTTTTCTACCTATCGAAAATGTCTGTTGATGATTGGAGAACGACTGTACCCTTATACACCACCCACTGCTGCCCCAGATATGAACTCCGGCAACGTATGGAGGAGGCAGCATGCGTTGCCACATTCCTATATGACATCCAAAGCCTCTTTCATTCCCTGACGAGGCATTAACAGCGGTTAATACCTGGCATGGCAATAACAATTAATAATTAGAAAGGGATTTTGCCTCAATAAGCATAAACTCCCTCTCTATATTTTCCTTCGAAAAATTCTTTTACCAATTTGAACTTCCTTTCTTAAATTAATGTACATCATATTTTCTTTTTTGACTTACTATCTCTTAAGTTATAGATTTTTTTTATTTTGTGCTTTTTTTCATATTGCTCGTGTTTTATGTTGAGTCTCTAAATGCTTATCTGTATCACCTGTTTATTTTATCTTTACGGAATATTTGTGTTTTTAATATAACCTACATATACCTTAATAAATGTAACGTCTTTACAGAATATTCATGTCTTTGATATTACTTACATTTATAGAGTTGAACGAAAATGTGGATAACTCATGTAATTTATAGGATCGGGTAGCTTTAAGCCCTTTGGGTAAGCTCTCTGGTTGATGTATGCACGTATCCAATTACAAGAAATTCTTATGTGAAAACTCTGTAGAAAAACTCTTTGCATGTGTATTATCCAACTACAGTAAATTCAGATTTTTCTCGGAAATAAATTATTCAGAGTGTGATATTTTCTGATTCAGTGATATTATCGAATTCTCTTGCGTATGTATATTAGAACGAAAAATTGAAATTCTGCATCATCAATATGGACTGGATGACAACTGTCCTGTTTTCGTGTTTGAACTTTGTTTTTTAGCTGATGCAACGTTAAATATCTTAATAAAGAAAAAGTTTTTATTTATATCAATGTTCATATTTCCATGTTTAATATGGAACGGATTCCTCATCAGAATAGCACTCTATGTTAACAAAAAAATTATTATTATTTAATTGAAATGTACAAAAATATTTAGTGGTAGTTTTTAACTGTCGCTGCTGTTACCCAGGTTCACTCTCATTATAGAATATTGGAGACGAGAAAAATGTACTTGAAAAATCCGTTTTTATATTAAAAAAAGTAAAGAAATTAAATTACAATAAGACAAACTCTCTACAGAAAACATCTTAAGAGCTAAGATAACTAAGCATGAAGTCTTAAATATATCTAATTCAATAATGCATCACTTTAAAAAAAAGTTTCTGTTGAAGAAAATTTTTTTAAAAAAATTACTTTCATCAGACTTTCGATTCACACAATTACTCCTGTTGTATGGAAATTTTAAAAGCTAGCTGTTTAAATTTAATATTTGTTACAAAGGTTTGGCATAGAATGTTGGCTTTTATGAAACTCTTAAGCATCTATTACTAAAATGCCTTTCTTTTCTCTCTGTTCTTACTTAAGGCAAAACTCTATGAAAAGAATTAAAGAACTTCAATGTTTAGTTTTTTCCCCTTTCAACAGCAGCTCTCGCATGCATCTAACTCTTTATTGTCATATTTATCTCTCTCAAATATCTACATTTTAGTTAGATTATAATCATTTCTATAGTTATTCATGATTATGATACTTTGAATTGTTTATTTTTTCCTGTTTCACTTCACTTAAATAAATTTTCCTTTCCTGTGTTTTCATTTAATTATTTCTACATATAATGTTTATTTTCCCCACAGTCTTTTATTTTTCACTATCACTATCTTTATCATTATTTTCTTGTTGATCATTCCATTTTTTTAATTATTTATTTTTATCTTGTTTTGCATGTTTTATGTTAAATATTCTTTTGTCTTCATGTTTTGTTTAAATTAAAGAATAGCATGTTTCATCTACGTTTTCAATCCTTATGGTAAATGTATGATATACAAAGTACTTGTAAAATGATTTCAAAATTTTAAAAAACAATTCGTAGAACTCATAAGTAAGCTCATCCTTGAATTTAGAAATCATACAGTCTCAAGTACATGTGTTAGAAATTAATTGTAAATTTTTTAGGCATTGCAGACAGTATCACTGATCTATTAGTAAGATTTACTGATTTTATCGTCACTCATCTATTATAATAAATTAGAAGCACTTGTTTGTTCTGTATGATTGCATGCATTTACTTATTATTAATAGGAAAATTATACTTTTCAACAATTCTTAATCTAACAATAATAACTAAATTAATGCTTTCGAATCTTTACTAAATTATAAATATGTGATTGTTCAGTAAAGAGCTTAAAGCAACATTAACAAAAATGCTTATGAACGAACAATAGGTTTGTAGGCTTTCGAAAGGATTTTGTTTTTCAAATCAACAATAAATACATAGCTATATTCCTGCAAAATATAAATAAAACTTTCATAACGCAGTTTATTTTCTATACAAATTATTTCTGTTTGTACCGAACAGTTTCAACAAAGACTAAATTGAACAATAAAGATAAAATTCAATGTAACTGTTAGACATATTTGAAATAATTTTGCCTTTTTTTAAAATGTTTGTGAGTTTCTTTAAGTCATAAAAGGTAGATCGTCATTTCTTTCACCATGTCCTATATAGATACTGTTGTATTCTCCTATTTCAGGAATATGGTAGAATCTATATCCAGGCCACCATAGATTTTGAATCGTGACAATTTCTTGCAAAGAATCACTTTGAAGAGTCCAACATCCTAAAGATTAGAAGAAATGCGAAGTTAAAGGGAATTTGGCTGTGGAAAAGGGAATGTATGTTACACATTTGCGAAATTCAAGAATGAATAAAAATTCAAGAAATTAAAAATTTAAAAACTAAAAAAAAAATTATAATTTGCATTAAATTTAATCAAACATGATTTTTAAAAATTCAAAAACAAGCAGAGATGTTAATTCAAAGTTAAAATTATAAAAATGTAAAATCACAACTGAACATTAAGGCTCCCGTCTACCCTCCATTTTGATTTCGTGGACGTCCTATAGAATTTGGACTTTAATTCTCACATCTTTACTATTTGATCTATTTGAATGCAATAAAGTGCATCTGAAAAAGCAAAAAATATTGAATACTTCTGTGGAACTACTTCTTTTCTCTGATTTTTAAGAAATATTTTTATTTATTTTAATGATTCGTTTGTGATTTTTCCGGTCTTTAAAAAAATATTTTTAAATTTCTTTAAAAAGCATTCATTATTTTTTGCTCTTTCAGATGGCCTTTATTGCATTCAAACAGATTAAATAGTAAAGATGTGAGAATTAAAGTCAAAATCCATAGGGTTAACATTACGTCCATGAAATCAAAATGGCAGTAGAAGAGAGACTTAAGAAAAAAACATTTTAACCAAACCATAAAAATAGAAAGATAAATATTGTAAACTAAAAAACTATTTCACTAAAGTGAATCGACGGAAACTAAAATGAAATTTCACTGAAAATGAAAAATTATAATTTCAAAAAAAAAAAAAATTCATAAATAAACATAAAATCAGAAATATTAAAAAATATGCAAAAATTGAAAAAAAATTATGGAATCAAAAAATTTTTGAAAAACTAAAAACTGGAAAATAATATATTTAAAGTTGTAACAGACTGTAGACTGTTAATCAGCGTTATTCTAGAATTATTGGCTGAACTATCCCCATCAGCAAAATATATAATTAAAAGAACGCTATAAAGTTCACAATACCAATTCAAAAGAATCTGAAAGCTACATCCTGATAATTAATTTAAAAAAGAAAAAACTTACAATACACACCAAAACAAGTCTTTAAAAACCAAAAACTAAAATAACTAAAACAAAAAGTTATTAAAAGCTCCAGAAGATGAAACAAAAAGATCGGATTTCGCATGTGCAACACATCATGTGTATGAAAGCTTACAAAAAAGTTAACACAAATTTGGAAATTTAAATTTCAGAAGCAATTTAAATTTTAAAAAGATTTATTCAATTGTAAGGAAGCTATGAGTACTATCTTTCAAGTTATACAAAGATTTGAAATGCATAAAAAATGAGTCAAAATAGCCTTTGTAACCCAAAACACCATACAACCTTTCCACATGAAGAACAACAAGTCTTAACAGGTGCCAAAAAGCCATCACTAAACTCTAAAAAAAAACAATCAAATATCCAAAGCTCGCACGAATTACATAGAATATTGAATATTAAAAAATTACTATAAAAAAAACAAAAAAAAATTAGATAAAAAAAGGGAATAAAATTTAAAATCAGTGTCTTATAAAAAGAAATTCTAAAAACGTAACTAAATACGAAATTTAAAAATGCGATATAGCAACCGCCCTTTTACAAATTAAATTATAACTAAATAGAAAAAGAAAAATATATAAAGGAATACAATAATAATAATAATAAAATAATAATAAACGATTAAATAAAATTAAAAATAAATAAATATGAATAAAAAATATATATTTGATACATACATACATTTTTAACTTAAAAAAAGATTCATAAAAATTACATTAATTATAACACTTAGGTTTATAACATATATACATATATATATATATATTCCTTATGTATATGTATATATCAGATTTTTGCCCACAATTTGTTCTAAATAAGACATATTATAGCTTCCAAAAAATGGTAACAACAGGTAATAATGCTGTTAGGAGGCCTAATCGAATAACTATTTAAAAAAAAAGAATGAGATATGACCATAGTGTTCGTGTTTCAAATCTCGCCACTCAGTTTGTTTTGGCAAAATCTACCATTTGTGCCATTCTAAAAACCAAAGGGGCTATAAAGACAGCTGAAATGGTTAAAGAAATGACACCTTTAACAAAGCAAAGGCCTCAAATTATACAGAAGGTACAAATATTATTTTTTGTGAGGATGTGTGAAAAAGATTTTGCTAGTGGTAGTATAGCTTTATTACATACAGTATTTCGCATTTTTCACTAAAGCTTTCTCTATTTCTCTTTCACTGAACTCATAGAAACGATGTAAAAATATTTTGGTTCTGAGATTTTGAACGAATTAATTTTATTCTCATTATTTTAAATGGAAAAAAATTTATTCGGTTCAGGAACATTTAACTGGACATTGGTTCTTTTGCCTTTGGTTTACAAGGTATTTAAGACTTTTCTCTTTGGATTCTCAATCCTTTAGATCCCCCCCCCCCTTACTTTCAGTTGGAATAAAAACAAATTTTGGGAGACATTTTGCCATGTAGAATTTAATTTTAAGACATACTTTTAACTATTTGTGCATTAACACAGTTATAGCAACTTGCCAATTTGAATTTAACTGAATGAAAGGAAATGGCAGTTTATCTAACTAATATCAAAACCTTGGCTTCCTATAAAAAATGGTTCTATTAATACAGATTTTTTTACATTAAATTATTCTGACCTTAATAGAAACACAATTTTTATTTCATAATTTACATAAAATCTTTTTATGAGGCTTTTAATTACTAATCGTTTCTCGTTGATGATGTGAAGATAAACAATGAATAAAAAAATTATGTTAATGGTTAATTATGGATATTTATCATCTGTAAAATGTGTTGATTCCAATCAATTACTATATTATATAATATCATACTGGATTTTAATTTTCAAACTTTTTGTATCAAAAAATATTCAACGGTTTCGGATTTATAATGCCAATGAAAAACTTAAGCATGATACCTACTGCTAAAGATATTTCTTCTATATATCAAATAACCGTTATGTTCATCAAATAGCCATTATTCAACAACACTTGATTTCTTTTATTAAGGACAAATATCTTGACTAAAATGCACGTAAGAAGCAGGGCATTAGAAAATTGTAATTTATATTCTACTAAACTTTAATGAATGATGACTTTAAACTTTAAGGAATGATGACTTAAAATGAATTTTTAATTTTTTTTTATTTTATTTTTATTTTCCTGAATCCGAATGACTTTACGTTTGATCCAAAAAATGGTACTTTTTAAAAAATTGTTACCAGTACTTTTTTGAATACATTTATCTGCTATAGAAAACGTAATCTTTATCGAGCATTCTTTTTAGAACATTGCATGGTTTTCATTTTTAAAGTATTCTTAGGTATGATACTAAAAGCAACAAAATGTCATTTAAATTATTATAAACTCGTTTAGTTGTCGGTAAAGTACTTCACTTCAATAGATGGAGGGTTTCACCTTGATCATAGTTTGGAATTACAATTAACTGAATAAAATATCAATAAAACTAATTAGAGCAAAAAAAAAATAGTGTATTAAAAGGAAATTTCAACTCGATCTTATCTGAAAACTTCTGTCCTAAAAAGTGATCTGAGGAAAGGTGCTACATCAAAAATTGTCGTTTGAATTCTCCTATCATCAGTGTCTTTCGTATTATGTCTAGAAATTAAAGTCTATACTTTCATTATGAAACGACTTTCTTTTTCCATTTCAAGTGACTCACCCGGTGGATAATCTATTTTTATGGGCTCCAGAAACTGCAAGGCCCTATCTCCACCTGGAGGACAAATCAAAGTCGTTGGAGCAAAGCTCACATCACTGTCTGGGAGACGGTAGTGTAGGTAAGATTCCAACTTCAATGCATCAGATTTCGGCAATCCTGGGAGAAAAACAGTTATATGTATATATATGTATGTGTATATATATATATATATAACACAACGATAATAACTCAATTAGCAGAGATGGCGCTCTGTATAAGACAGTAAGGTCTTTCTAGGTACCAACCTTTGTGAAGCGGCCAATTTTAGCCGTGATCGGACCAGGAAAGGGTTTTTTGAAGGAGTAAAGGTTTTTCCAAGTGGTGCCCGCGATTGTTTTCGATGAACAAAACAGCAACGAGTCGATGATTCAGAAAGCTGTTCATCGCCTTTTACTGCAAACAAAAGATTTCATGAAAAACGGAGTGGGAAACAAAACAAAGATTGGAAAAGCTTTGAACGATTGTATCACCTAAAGTGATTAACAAAAGGTGTTATGTTGATGAAAAAAATTTAAAAAAAAATGTGTCTCTATTATCGACTCGTTATTGATCGATGTATTCATATATATGGTGCGTGCGATTGCTTATTAGTCACAGAACCATGCACTAAAATCTATTTAATCTTAGATGGAGAAGAGACTTTAGAAACAGATGATGAACACCATCATATATGCAATTTAACAAGATGAGCAACGGGACTTCGGCATTCAAGACCGAAGTGAGAGATTCTTACATTTTTAAAGTGGGTATTTGAAGAGCGTAACTTCCCCATCCTTGGCTACAGCAGAAGAGAGAGAATTTTACCTTGTGTTTGAATTTATATAGAGGGATTTCTCCAGATCGCGGGGTACTCACATGGTAAAAGATAAAGGGACTTTTTACAACCATGAGAAAGTTGATTTTAGCAGATTTTCGAGCGCGTGATCGCATAAATAAAAAGGTGGGGGGATATTATATTAATAACAAATCATATATTGATTAATTAAATTTCAAGAATTGCCAAAAGCAATATGAAACAAGAAATAAAATAGCAAAATTAGGATTTAGGTGTGATTTAAAAACACAAAGATAAAATGTAAAGAAGTTATTAAATTGCAGAAAACATAATATATTATAATATTCAAAAATACATAATAAGCATGTACATAATTAAAAATTAAAGTATAAAACCAGCAATTTAAAAAAAATTGCAACATCGAACATTATTAAAAATTAAAGTAAAAACTAACAAAAACCTACAAAGCATAACTTAAAATTACTAAGAAATTAAACTCAAAAGTGAAGATAAAGAAATTTTAAGCTTTCTCGGGTTTGAGATTGAGAAAAGTGTGTTTATACTAGTGTTCTGAATTCAACCCGTCATTCTTTAGAGAATTACAATATAATTAAACAGTATTAAACCAAAACAAGTAGAAATCCTAAAAAAAAAAAAAAAAATAGAAATTCAACAAAAGAAAAAAAGAAAGTAAACAAAAGAAACAAGTTCATTTAATACCAAAGTAAATTTAAACATCCATTACAAATAAATTACATTTATTTGTACACATTATTAAATAATTTTAACTAAAATAGAGTTAAAATACTTTTACCACATAAGCAAGCACAAATTATGTACTTAAGAAATTCTTCCAATAATGTCTCGATGTACTTATTATTGGAAAGTTTAATACATGGATCAATAAGTCCCGAGACTGTGCGGTCGTTTTTTGCTTCAAACGCACCAGCAAGTCAATATAATCACTGTTGATCGATTTACCTTTTTGCAGGTAGTCAATGAAAATTACGCCATGTGTCCCAAAAAACGATAGCTTTGCCAGCTGATCTGCCGTTTCGGACCTTCGAGTTTTCGCCAGCTGTGCGCCACTCAGATGACTGCCGCTGACTCTGGAGTGTGATGTATCCATTTTCGTCCATGGTCACATAACGACGCAAGAAATCTTTTTGTTGCGAGTAAATAGCGATAAACAGCTTTCTGAATCACTCGACTCGTTGCTGTTTTGTTCCATCGAGAATCGTCAGCACCACTTGAAAAAAACCTTTTCATGCTCAATTTTCATGAAGGATAGTAAACCATTTCCATATGATATCTGTGTCATCTCAGCAATCGGAGCTTCCTTTACGATCTTTCTTATAATTTTGATTTCACCACATTTTCCGTGTAACGGCTTTCCATGGTCCTACCCGAGTTCCGCGTCATTTGATGCCGGTACGACCACGTTTAAACTTCAAACCCAAAGGACAAATCGTTAAAGTTTTTGATATCAAGAGTCCGGCAACATTTTCAATCCATTATTGTCCTTGCACGGTGTTTACCATAAAACAATGTTTTATCACGAACACGAACCGTGTTTTCCATTTTAAAAAAACTACAAAACGATCTTTACTCCACTCGATAACCTGCCAAGGTTCTGGTCGATCGCTAAGAATTCTTGGATACGTCTTGCAAACCAGCGTTAGTACTATAGAATGCCGGTTACTGGTTTACTGCAGCGCATGTCTGTGATTAGTCTTTGGAACTACTTGATTGTGTGGTATCACTAATCAATTGATTGATTTCTATGAAACAAAATCTGTAAATTTATTTATACAATAATTTTAAAAATTATTTTCAAAAACCTTTATACCTAGAAGAAAATGATAAATAATTTTAAAATATTGCTCACTGTAATGAATAAAATTCTTAAAAATAATTAAAATTCAAAAATTTGTAAAAAGAAAAATATCTAAAGCGATCAAAAAATTTTCTTATTTGTTTTTAATCAAACTTATTTTTTTTTTTAGAAAAAGCCAACAAAACTAAGAATTAACCATAAAAATTTATAAATTATATGAACTTTTCCCATAATAATGAAGTAAATAATTAAAAATGCAAAACAAATTATGTAAAAATATAATTTATGCCAAAAAGATATATACGTACATATATATATATCCATAAAAAACATAACAAAAATATTTTTTACTAACCAATAAAGAAGTTATTGTTTTAGGTGGTGCGCTTTGGTGTACCAGATTACTTTTCAATTTTTCATCGTTTGCTTCAATTATAATTACATTTAGCTTAAATATAGTTAATTTAATAATTTATCATTTGCTTTAATTTAATTACATTTAGCTTACATATATTCAATTTAATAATTTATCGTTTCCTTTAATTTTAATATAGGAAAAGTTTACTATTGTCCATATCTCTATATTTCATCATTCACTTTTAATTCTTATATTTAATTAAGTAATTTAATAATAATTATATAAAAGCAGACCTTGGGTGATGAAATCTGTTCTTTGCAAAACTTTGCATAAAGCCTTTTTTCATTTTATATATTTTTAATTTATTTTAATCATTTTTAAATGTTTATTAATAAAATTAATTGGATGTTTTAAATCCACGAAACTTGTCAAAAACATCTTATAATTATTAGTTGTTTCCTTAGAACAGCTTACTAAACTATTATTTCTATATATAATTAAATATAATATTTCTAAAAATAAAAATACATAAACAGATATTCTAGAAAGATATTTTATTAATTTGAAATTTTAAGCTGTCTCTCTTGTCAAAATATATTACTAATAGCTTTATAATCACAATTTTCCAATTATAAGTCTAAATATTCTACTTCCTATTTACTTTTATTAGTATTAGTTATATTCCTAAAAATGTAAGTATATGTTTGTCAAATTATTACTCGCTGATCTTTCTTTTTGGAATCTCCTGTTTGGCAACCTATAGCATGAATGCTTGATGTGATACGGTCGGGCATTGAGGCATACAAGTCCCGTATGATGTCCAGCGACATCTCGTTATACGGTTGCTGTAAATGCGCCTTGAATTCGACCACACTCGTAGGCTGTCTAACTTGCCGTCCTAAATGTTCCCAGATATGCTCGATCGGTAACAAATATGGAAATCGAGCATGCTAGGGAAGGGTGAAAATGAAGGCAGTTCTGAGAATACCTTGCTGTGTTTAGGTGAAAATTGTCCTGTTGAAACATGATTCCTGGTAGTCCTGCCATGAGTGGCAAAACATGTCACTGAAGAATGTCACGAAAACTTGACACTTTACTTGTATGTCATATGATGTACACACATAGCGCCAACTCTACTACTATTTTCTCTACTATTGTTCTGTCGAATGCGTCCCGAGCCTTGTAGCCATGTAACAGACCTCTCTCTTGTACACAAGTCCCAAATCCTCCTCACAGTAATGTCAGTACGACCTAGATGGCGAGCTACCAGGTTTCCATAATCCCTATGATTCATCCCCTTTCAAACTCTGACAGCTGTTCATATTGTCTCCGATGGCGACATCTCTAGTCAAAAAGCGTCTCTCCGAAACATATTAAATACACGCAAGCAATCTCTGCTTACCAGTTTTATAATCCAAGATGAACGAAGTTCAACTCCATCTTGAGGCATTGCGCAATCACTCTTCATTTACATGTCTGCCTGACACGTACCTTCATGCCAAGTTGCCAAGTTTCGTAACAATCCCACTCTTACTTCTTGGTGCTCAAATTTTTATGATAAGGAGTTTATATATATAGTACACCAAAGAATTTTTAAAACTGATGTTAGATCTCAGCGTACAGTTAAGCCACCCTTGTTATCGAGCATATATATATATATATATATATATATATATATATATATATATA
>BMAW01115002.1:0-24923 GCA_019974015.1 Nephila pilipes | reverse complement strand
ATCTAGATTAAATCAATATTACATATACTATCAAATATATCTAGATTCTATCAGTAATATACATAACATTAATCAAATATTTCTAAATTGCATCAGTAACATATATATTATCAAATATATTTTAATTTTATCGATATCAAATAATCAAGATTCTATAAGTATAAAACTTATCTTAATTCTACCGTTATCAGTTACGTGCTGATTCTACTAGTATCAAATATATAATCAAATATGTCTCAATTGCATCGGTATCAAATATAGTTTCGAATATGTCTCAATTGCATCGATATCAAATATGTCTTGATGCTGTTGGTATCAGATATATAATACAATTAAACTAGATTCTAACTGTATCAAATTTAAAAATAAAATATACCTTGATTCTATCGATATGAAATATACTTAGATTCTATTAGGATAAAATATATCTTGATTCTATCAGTATAACATATATGATCAAATATTTTAGATATTAACGGCATCAAATATATCTTGACTCTATTGACTCTCTCAGATGCATCTCTAGGTTCTATTTGTATAAAATGTATTTTGATTCTATCTGAATAAAATGCATAACGAAATAGTTTTATCGCAATCGGTATCTAATATATTATCAAACATATCTGTATTTTATGGTATATTATTATATACATCATGATTATATATAACGGTATCAAATATATTTTGATTCTATCTATAACAAATATACAGGTACAAGTGTATCTGAATTCTATCAGTGTCAAATATTTAATGGTTCTTTCACAGGCAATATACACTTTATTTGTCCTATGTGGGCCCGTTTTGGGAAAAGTTCATAGGATAACAGCTGAAGAGCCTAGATACCTTCGCTTCATCCTCGCACGCCACCTGAACGGCAATGACTTTGCCCAGTCCAAGCCTGATGAACCTCATGTCGAAACGGAGATTGGAAACACGGACAAAAAACCGGAATTTTTCATCGACTCTCTTCTGAACTTGAGTAGGGTAAGGCTATTACATTCATTTACTGAAAGAAATAAAAAGATACCTCATTTCACAATTTAAACTTTTTTCACTATTCAAAATCTGTTGCGATAATTAATTCCTCGCATACTAACAAAGGGTCTTACGATCTTTAAATCTTAAAATTCGATTTTATGAAAAAAAGTATTAAAATATAAATTATCTTCAAAAATTTTAAATAAGTCTAAAGGAAATATTGTACCCCCCTCCCCCCGAGATAGGGTTTAAAATATGCAAGATTACTTTTGATCAACTTTAGAGTACAGAAAACATTCAAACTCATTTTCTCAAAATATGATTTTTCATCATTTCATGCGTGGTATTAAAAATTCTATTAAGCTAATCTTACAAAAATTGTGTACATTTGTATTGAATAGCATTTTTTCATCATATCATATTGTATCATTTTGTATAATTAGAACTAAAATAATTCTGTTTCGCACATATTTTAATATCTTTTCAGGGATAAGTACAAATTAAAAAGTGACGAATTTCAATGCTAATTTTCAATAGACCTTAAGAATCATTAAGTATTTTAAATTAATCATAGAAGGTTATTCAAAATAAATCATCCAATTTCAAAGTGTTATATTTTTGTAAATAATTTTCTTACAAGTGTTCGATTTAACTTCTTTTAGTTGCTCGAATTACGTCAATTCGTTACTTAAATTCCTGAAAAACATGTTGTAAAGTGAAACTACAGCTTCCATTATGTAGAGATAAAATTTCAATCGATGTTTGTTGTCACTAGGTCTTAGTGTTTGGAAGAATTGTATGGTTTGTAATTTTTGCTTTAACGCTCGTTAAATAGGAGGCTGGGGAACGCCCAGTTCTCGACTACGCTAACATTCGATTTAGTATGAGTTCTTAGAAAAGTACCTACCACGCTTTCAACATTTTCCACAGATATATTTAGTCGCACTCCACTTTTCTGTTTACAAACACATCCACTGCTTTCAAAATGATTATAAAACTTTCAAATACTCTGAGTCGCGGGTGGAATAATTCAGCACATTTTACGAAGTTCACGCTGAACGGTGATTACAGATCCATATCGCGCAATTGACAGTACATGAAATGATTTTTGCGCCGCGGACTTTATTAAAACTTCTGCCTTTGAGAACCTTCTAAAACAGCTTTCATGAAATCACTTCACAAAGAACACTCGAGTGTCATCGATTGTTCACAAAAAAAAAAAATTCATATTTTTCCTTCGTATGCATGCATTACTTAACATCCTGGCGTTTATTTTTACAAACACAGAATTTTCAAATCGGATGAGTCATTCTGACTATCCCGATATTTCTAATCATTTATTTGTATTGTGAAATAAAAAAAAATCGTATTCCTGAACAAAAACTTTTTTAAACGTGTGCCTGTAAATCAATAAACCATTAAACAACGTGAGAACGAAGAGTTTTCATAAAGCAATATTTAAAAAATTATATAAAATTTTTATGAATATATAAATTATAATGTATCCCTTACAAAAGCACTGTTTATTTTCATTTAAGTTTTAGAAAATATATAAAGACTCGAAGAAAGGGGAAAGAAGCTCGCTTTTTTTAAGCTTAATAGTCGCACATGACCCATTAACTCATCAATAAATTCTTTTTTTTTTTTTTTTTTTCCATATTAAATTTTATTCAAACTGTATTTTTTATTCTCTTTCTGCCTCTCTCCTATTTATCTTTCCTGACTCTTGGTTTAATCTTATTAACATAATTCCATAAAAGAAATACGTGTCATAATATTTCTATCCATAAGAAAAAATTGAATTCAATATTCAAGGAACATATAAATAACTAAGTAAAAAAGTATTTTAGATCGAACTTTTATTTACAGATAAACTAAAAAGTATAAAAATAATTCCATAATGTAAAATAATTTTCAATGTATAAAACTTTGAGGCTCTTAACGAAAATACCCAAGTAATGATCACTAAATTGAATACCATAGCTACTTACTTATATATGAAATCGAAATAAGTATTAATTCCGAAAGAGTTTATAAATTATATATTATTTTACATTTAAATTATTATTTTTTTACCTTTTAGTCCATCTTGGAATAAGAATTTAATTCTTTTACTTATATGAATGCATTTGTTTTAGTCTGGAAATCTGAGACTAAAAAAAATAATATAATATGAACTATATACGTGTGTAAAATTTCATCTGAATTGGATGTTGTTAAATGCAAAGCCTTGCCTCTCAAGGGAACAAACTTTACAGGAGAAGAAAAACATTTATTTTTTTTTTCATAATATGCAGTGAACTGAAATGTTTTAGAAATGATTACACACGGATAATATAACCATGAGTATATACTTATATTTGATATTAACCTTTCATATAATCTCCTCACAATTCAATGCAACGCTTCAAACGAATTTTCTGGAATGTTTTCATTCCAATACATCAGTGAGTTCCAACGTCACCGCCGCTTCATTCTTCTCTATTGACATGTACAGCTGCCCTTTCATCTGCAATTTCTATTGGAGAAATAGTCCTGTGCACATAGACCTGATAAGTACAGGGGTGTTTGATGAATACAACATGACTTACAGCCGAAATATACTACATAAATATGGACTTATGCATTGTTATTGAAGAAGCACCCCATTCCCACTACCCAACAAACAGGTTTTCACGCACCGCTTTCTTTTCAAAGGCTCACCGAAGCATCTTTGAATAATGCCTCAATATCCAGTGAAACCTTTACAGTGTGATTACGTTGCACGAGCAAAATATTTTCATCGATTTGACTCAAACAAGGAGATCTAATCTCACTGTTATACTCGAGACTGACTCATAGCATCGTTCCATACGCATATTTAATCAATTCGTACTTTTCTGTGGTCAATTTTCCCAATCTAAAACAAAATTTAATATTCGTTCGTTACTTAATTTTTTTTCCGGTGACAATGATGCACACTCGCTCTTTTTGCACAAAGAAACGCTGGAAAGTCGTAATTAGTCAAAAATGAATGCCACATCTTTACACGCCTAGATGAAAGTCGTTGCTACATCAACCCATCGATTTGTGCCGTCTTACGAAAATTAACACTAAAAGAACTAACCGGAAATTGTAGAGAAGCAGACAGGCCGAGAGTGAACAAACTGGCGTGGAGAAATGATATGAAGTCCTTCTGAATCAGATATGTAAAGAGTAGCTTCATCCTCGACTGGCATTACCTTCTGTCACTGATTCTTACTTCGTTCTTTTAGTTGCCAGATGGTTAGTTGTTGATTTTGTCAGTTTTGATTTCTTTTAAATGCTTTTTTTGTTCATGAAATAACGTTCTCGTTGAATATCCAAACTGATAATTTAAAAACCTTCTAATATAGTCAAGTTGGCAAATTTCCCTTTGGTGACCAGGATGTGATGAAACAGAATATCGCTCAGATAGAGCCATCCGTAATTTTCTGCGATCGGATGTTCTAGAATGTTTTAAATACATTGCGTATATTTAAGAAATGTAATTCAGTTATTTCCTATCCTTAAAGGGAATTATGCATGATGCAAAAATACTTACATAATTACTTATAGTATTATAGGGTGCCCAGAAAAAAAATTTCCTGTATGCAGAGACTCTTTTTTAAAATGGACTTTAGAGAAAGTCTCCTTTAGCTTGCAAAAACATGTATATTTATATGAAATCTATGCTAAAAATAAATATTGCATTAAGCCCTTACAGAAATTTCGAATAACTAGGTAATTGAGAAAGAAAGCTACAGTTGTTCACGCACCTCTTTTGTAGTAGTTGTGATCCAATCATTTACTAGTTCACTGTAGAAGTCCCTGTTATTGTTTGGTGTATACTATAAGAGAGTTCTGATGTCCTGTACTTGTATACAGTATGACCATGATAAGTAATCAGAGCATGCACGGAGGAAGAGATAAAGTCGAGCTGTAAGAAATTATCCATTTGAAATTTTAACAATGGAACAAGATCCGCTTAGAAATTCTTTAACAAATAAAGCATGTGCTTTTTCCATGTAGAATATATGAATGGAATGCTAAAACACCGCGAAATCCCCTTAAGACGAATTTATTAAAAATAATTTGAGATAAAAACCAATGTTTTTAAAAACAGCGTTTTTATATGGTGGCAAAGTTTATTAAAGAAAATTATTGAAATATTAGTTAAAACTGGTCGCAAATGTCTAAATATTGCATTGTTAGGCGAGTACGAACGATTCCCAAAATTTCAAAGCTCTAGCTTGATGGGAAGTTGGTTATATTAACGATCGAAAATTTGATGACACACACACACACACACATCAAGTGAAATTCTGAAAAGCGTTGTAAAAAATGGGGATGGAACATTTTTAAATTCATCAATTCAATTACAAACGAAGATATGGATAAAAAATTATGAAAAAGAGTGTGAAATTGTTCTTATTAATGAGTAATAATTATTGTTATACATAATTTCCTTGCATATACTTCATTATTAACCTTTTTGGGACGGCACGTGTCTGTACGAAACGCACTAACCTCCTTACTGGCACGTCGCTGTGACAGAGAGTTCATTCCGCTTATCACACGAGTGCGACTCTTGGAACGTTTTAAAAACTAATATTTTTGTCACAAATTATATGCATTATATGTCTATAGGATGTGAAATACAGACAAAGATGACTCTCCCCCAAATGGATTTTGAATACATAAACATTAAGGGAAAAGGCATGTTCTCGTCTCGCAGGTTTCCTGATGGTTCCTTAAATGCGTACTTAATATTTGCTGATAATTCACGGTAGAATTTATTTTTGCTAGAAGGGAGGGGGTCCAGTTAATAATCAAGAATTAAAACTATATAGGTGAGATTTTTCTTTTTAGCATCACAATGTCGAAGCGTCGAGTATTTTTAAATGAATCCGAATTTGCAGAAGTGATGCAAAGTATCTCGAACAATGTTTCTGAAACAAACTCTGAGAGGAGTGAAAGGATATTTCAAGATATTAATGTGCAAAATAAAAATATTTAAATGAAGCGTTCATCTTTCTGTAATTTTGTGGGGGTTGTTTTAGTAAATTCCTCTGGTCTTGGAGAGACGCTGGAAAAAAACAGTTGACCCCCAGTTCTACACACGCTTTTGCGTCTGACGTCACGAAAGGGTAAAATAATCCTATGTATTTATTTTTGTTTCACGAAGTATGCGAATTAACAGTTTCATCATATTAATTTAAGGGTACAAGGACATACGGGAAATTAGTTTTTAAGACTCTTTTTATGTGACATTCCCGCTTTAAAATTATTCATAGAGATTGGGTATTTCTTATGTGACTAACAAAGATATTTTAATCACTCCGTTAAAATGTATATAGAAAATATTTTTTTCGTCAAAAAAAGTTTTTCTTTCCTTTTGCGCTGAATAGGGACATGATTTTTCAGACATATTTTCATTTAGGTACCATTTTTAAAAATAATATTCCAAAAATACACAAAATATTTTACTTCTTGAATAGAAAACAATGCACAACAATTAGTGAACTAACCTTTTTAATGATATTACTGTATATTTTCATTGAGAAAGTTTCAGAACTTTGTAATTTTTTGGATTTTTCGTATAAAAGATTATTTCTTAAAATTAAGGTATTACTTAGAGAAAAAATAATTTTGGTTCACTCTATGCATAAGTATTCGTTTTAGAAACATAAAAAGTTTGGATACAACTTATGCAAAAGTTTTCTTTAAAATGGTACTTAAATGCAAATATGTCTAAGAGGGAAAAAATCCTTATTGACAAAAAAAATATTGCTTTTATAGTTCTATAGAACGATTAAAATATCATTATCAGGACCGCAGAAAAAATCTAAGCTGTATTAATAATTTGAAGATATATATCATGAAAACAAGGAGCCTTAGATAAGGTATTCAACAATGCCTCGCAGGTCCTAATACCATTACATATAATACTGTTATTTATACTCATTTGGTTGTAGTCGCTTGTTCTGTTTACATTAATCATCGCAGAGATTATTAAAAAGTACGAAACAATTAAATTCGGGAAGCGTATTAGCTCTGAAAATCTATTCAAAAATAAAAAGTGAATATTTTTTATGAGTTTAAAGGAGAATAAACGAACTGTGACACAAACAAATTATATTTAAATTTCATGTAATTTTACGATATATGCCCCCAACAACATTAATAGTGAAGAAAGCTTGAATATCACCCCGGGTGTACAATTTAATGAAATTTCTGTAGATTTATGTTTATCCCAAGGACATTCTCTTTGACCGTGTCATTAATTACTAGAGTGTGTTCGTTTAAAATAATCATTGTTCTCTCTTTTGCAGGATGCATCGATTCCATACAACTTAAAGTATAGAATCAAGGACCCTGAAGGACATTTTTATACCCGCAGAGAAAACAGTGACGGTGCTGGGCTCATAAAGGGATATGTCAAATTCGTAGATGAAAAAGGATTTCCCAAGTCCGTCCATTACGCACTCCGCATCAAAGATCACACTACACCTCCAACCTCACCATCCTTGATTCTACCCGATCCCAAGCCCTTAGAAGCACCCAGGGTGTACAATCCTGATAATGTTCAAACAATGGTCGAATCGGCTGTCAAGTATAGTAATGAAAATTCGGAAAATTTAAAGAGACCTTTCAAGACCGTTATCTCAAGAGCACTTCCGAAGCTGGTGACCGCCCGAATGGACAACGAGGGAAATCGCTTTAAAATCGAGAGAACAATATTTCCCGTCTTCAACGTACCGAGCATTCCCGGAGACCATTCGGATCCTATTGATGTGACAGACGATTCACACCCGATGCATGCCGAACAGAGTCGTGGGGTTTTCTTGAACCTGGCGCCCGAAATGGAGAACAAAATCTTGGAAGAAAGCACTCACCTTATGAATAAGCTGTTCGAAGAAAACCAAAACATCTCAAATAATATGATTGAAGGAAGCTCCGACGGCGCGAGGGATCACGAGGAAGAGAGCTCTGAAGTCGCGCATCATGAGAGTGAAGAAAGTTCGGAAGTCACGAATAATCAGTTAGAAGAAGGCGCAGAAGACGCGAATAATCGAAATGAAGGAAGTTCGGAAGAAATAAACCACCACAGTGAAGAAAGTTCGGAAGAAATATCGCCTAGCCGAAAGGAAAAAGCAACAGCCAGTCATGTAACAAATAACGCACTGGCTGATGTCCTCTCTTTTGCCGAACAAGAGTTCGCCGCCATTGCTAGGGCGCTCTTCAATAAAGAAAGTAAAGGGCTACAGTCACCCAACGGATTCGGTTACCATAACAACTACGTTAAGGATTATGAAGGTGAAGATGAAAAGTCTCTGCACTCAATTCCAAGTAGATCTACAATTAAACTCAATAAGAGGTCCATGGACTTGCATGGAAAGAAATCGGCACACTTTGCCTATGACGACCCACTGCAGGAATATGTCCTTACGCATCGCAGATTCGCGAATGACGACGAAGAGCCTTTGTATATAACTCAGACGAAACCTAGAGTTCATATCTCGTACCATTCACAAGCGTTTAATGAGAAGAAAAATGATAGAAGAGAACCAACCTTCATCTGGCCATGAATCGCTTGGGGTATTCACTGAGGTCGGTTGAAACACGCCATGAAGGAAGGTTGTGAGCAACAAAGAAGTTTATTCTTTTCAGCTAAGAGTTGAATTTCAAATTGGTTCGTTGTATGAGTTACCAAAAAGTGTGCATGTATACATTATGTACCTAATACATAAATATATGATCAGAATAAAGTACAAAATTCTCTTGATTTTTTTTTTTTTTTTCACTTTAAGCCTGCGAGGAAATCTATCTTTTCAACGAGTGATAATTATGGAACAATCTTTCACTTTCATCATATAAGACCAATACACAAATTGCTTCTTTTTCACCCATTTAATAGTGCAGTCGGTTCCCTTTATCCCGTGGTTGTCAGGATCCAGGGTTACTAAACCGCGAATTAAGTGAATCGCGAGTTACAGTATTAATATAAAATGAGTTACAATATGAATTCCAACATCGATGTGAGCTTCTTACATTACATTTACACTCTTTCAACAATATTTTAAGTTATTATTATAATTAAATTATTAAGTTATTATTATATAAAATTATTCTTATAAATTATTATTTTATATTATTATTATTTTAAATTCAAATCACTTGTACAAGGAAAAATATTATAACTCTTAAAATTTAATTAAACAAATGGTTGAAAATACAGCTTATCTCCCTGACCACGAGCTCATGAAAATAATCGCTTACAAAAAATACTCGAGAACATTTTATTTGCCGAGAAATGGGGATTCATATCCAATCCAAACATTCAATTTAAAAAAAAAAAGATTCGAAGATAACCTTTTGTTTATCTCAGCTTAGTCGGATATTTTATTCTCTTTTTTATGAAGAAAGTCACTGTCTACACTTAACAATCAGGTGATTGAGGATTCTTGTTTCGTAAAATATTTCTTCGCAACTCCTGTTTTTTTTGCTCGTGGGGCCGCGGTAGCCTTGTGGTCAAGGTCGTGGACTCTGTGGCCTGCGGTTTTCGTTAAGTCGCGCGTTCGATCCTTGGCCGCCAAAGACTCGCCGTGTAGCCGGGGCTGATGCACGTTAAATCTGTTCGGGGCCCAAAGTACTCCCGTTGCCATGGTGTGGATGTTAGGAGAGGGGAGTGCCAGCTCAGGTGTCTTCCTCGTCACTCGACCGTGTTTCAAAATGACGAGGTCCGTCGCCAATAGCCCTCGTGTTGCTTCTAGTGCGACGTTAATAAAAACTAAACTAAAATCATTTTTGCTCGTTTTTTTGGTTCTCAAGCATCATTTGACATCTCTTTTTCATGTTTCTAACTTCTGTCACTCGAAGTATGTTTGTTGCTGCAAACTGGAACGCCATGGCAAGTTTATCGAACACTATATGAAATGTACGGAAAAAGTATTTGTGTCTGCACTGAAAAGGAAGCTGTAAGAAAATTAATCTGAATCTCATAAAAAGGGAATAATATATAAATAATTTTAATCGGATTTTATAATGTGTCACAATGTTAGGCCAATTCACGATTTAACATCCCCCGAGTTAATGAGTCTTAATTGTACTGCGCGGGTGTCGTGTAGATTAAGACGATATTTAAAACTTAAAAGAAGATCAGAAGTAGTTGTAATGAAAACGAAATATTTTTAGTAATACGAGGTGTCCATCCATTAACTAATAACAAATGGCATAAATAACGAAATCTAGATAACATCAAATGGTTTTCAAATCTTCGACACCTGGATAACACAGAAACTGTAAAAGATATCATGTCACATGTATACCGGCCATTTTGATTTCTTGTACATAATATTAATGCAATGGAATTCCTACCACCATTTTCATATTGATACATTTTAACCTATTTGAATGAGAGAAAAAAATGCCTTCGAAAGAGCAAAAAAACACCGAAGATTTTTGTGCGAAATCATATTTTTCCTTGGAATTTTAAAAATATTTGAGTTAGATTTTAATGACTCGTTTAGTGGGTTTTCCAGGCCTTAAAAAATATTTTCAAAAATTGAAGAGAAAATATGAACCCGCAGGAACCTTTATTAATTTTTTCTCTTTCGGATGCCTTTTATAGCATTCAAATAGATCATATAGAAAAAATTTGAGGGTGGTCGAAAAAATTCCACTTACGTTTCCGAAAGGAAACTGTCGAGTAGACGGAGCCTTAAGGACTTTTGTGAAAAGATGATTTATGGACTTTCGGAACGATTCAGATAAGAAATCAGTCATGTGATTGCATATTTCTATACCTAATAACACAAATAATGAATAATTATTAGAAAAGTTTCCTTCTATATTCTAGTTTATGTTTGCTATGTTGAAATTTTTTATAACTGTGTTACTGAGCCAAAATAAGAAAAACAACATTAATGCTTGACATTTGATTTCTAAGCGAAGTGAATTTACCTTCATATTTAAAACAAAGACTAGAACTTCATTTTTAAGAATATTCCACAAACTACATTTGTAAACTCATTTATTATGTACACTAAGAAAAACCTTTTTATTTATAAATCAAGTCTTAAGAAGAGAAAAAGAAAATAAGAGTGAACGTCAGAGCGATTGAAATTGTAATAGTAAATTCTTGATACATTCAAACAATTATTTTATTGCCCTTCCTAATGTTTATCTTTTATTTAAAAAAAAAAAAAAAACACTGTTAAATATAATTTTTCGAAGATTTTACCGAGAATTTTAAAAAATAATCCGAGTGATGCAGCAAGAGTATTGATGGGTACGATTAGTTAATCGATTAGAAAATCGATATAAATGATAACTCTTACAGTAGGTTTGATTTTATTAATGTCGCACTTGAAGCAGCACAAGGGCTATTCGCGACGGTCCTCGTAATTTTGAACCTCGGTCAAGTGACAAGGATAACACCTGAGCTGGCACCCCCTCTCTTAACTTCCCCACAACGACAACGAATTTTACAGTGTAAAAATATACTAAAATAGTAGGCTTAATTAATATTTAAAAATTGTCAAAAGAGATAGTTCTAAAATATGTGTCGCCCTCTGGCGATAATGTATAAAAATAATAAAAAAATTTAAAAAATTAACACAAAACAAATGTTTCTAATTATAAAAATGTATAGATGAATGCTTTATCAGAAAAATTCAACAATATAAGCAAAAATAAATAGATAATTTATGTACCAAAACATATGAAAAATATCTATGTACAAACTCACACATGTGTGTATAAAAACATTTTCTATATTTTTAATTTATTTTTCAAATCATTTATTCTAATTTATTTTAATTTACAATTTTTAAATATTTATTAATAAAATTAATATGATCGTTTGAAATAAATTATTTTATAAGAAACTTCTTGTAACTGTTATTTTTAGTTTATTACAGCTTCTGAAATTATTATTATTAATAATATAATTTGCGATTATAATTTTGAAAATAGAAATATGTTAACTGCTACTCCAGAATGGTACTTTATTAATATGAAACTTAGAGCTATCTCTCCTATCATAAATATTGCTAATAATTTTATTATCTGTAATTTTCAACTGTACTCGAATTTTCTAAAAATGTTTAAGCAATTTAAAACTTAATCTAAAATCAGGATTTGCGAAGAAAGTTGAAATATTATAATTTTTTTAGAAATATTCTCCTCCGTTTTGGCGGGTAAGTTTTGAATGGTTATTAAACACTTAATAAGTATTATGTGTCAATGGTAAAAAGGTTAAATTAAAATGTAAAGCAAAATACAAATCCTTTCCCTTATTTTTACGGCCCAAAGTTATTTTCAATTCTCAGTTGCTAGTCGGCGGTTTCTTGTGAGTTTAGCCTTAATGCGTTAAGTAAAATTTACTTGCAAACAATATATGTTTGTATATAAGCTAAGTGTTTTGGAATTTTTTTTCAAACTAAATAACGAATTTTCATAGAATCGGATCGCAAATACACTGATAAGCAAAAAGTTTTCAAGAAAATAGTTCCTTTCTCATTAGCATCCCAAGCAATAAATCTACAAACATAGCCCCCTTTTTATCCCTTTTGTTTGTGCATCTTGAGTTTGTAAGGAAAATAATTCTATTTGAAATGATTATTCATTTTATGAAAATAAGTTGTTTCAGTTTCGAAAGCATTGATATTACTGGTTTACTAAGTCGTCAACAAGACGAAAAATTAGTTGTTGGCGAAATGTGTTCTCGACAAATGAAAAGCACTGAAGCAAAAAAATACTAGAAATAATAATAATTTTACAACCCAGAGATAACGCTTTCCTGTATCGTTTCTATTATAAAGAAAATAGACATAACAGGTCATTTGAAAAGTCCCCAGCCTGACACATGGATGGCGCCACTAGAATTAAATCCGTATGTTTTTTAGTTAGCCCCCCTTAAAAGATGCGTGTATAAATTTGACAGCTGTCGGATCATTAGTTTGTGAATTATAGCATTTTGAGTGAAGCAACTTTTGTTATTTTGAAAAAAATGGATAAAAAGGAGTTTCGCGTGTTGATAAAATATTGCTTTTTGAAGGGGAAAAATACAATTGAAGCAAAAACTTGGCTTGATGCCGAGTTTCCGGACTCTGCCCCAGGAAAAACAACCATCAAGGATAGGTATGCTAAGTTTAGACGTGGTGAAATGAGCACCGAAGACGGGGAACGCCCAAAAGAGGTTGTTACCGACGAAAACATTAAAAAAATCCACAAAATGATTTTGAATGACCGTAAATCGAAATGGAATGAAATAGCAGATACTCTAAAGATATCAACTGAACGTGTACATCATATCATTCACGAATCTTTGGGTAGGAGAAAGCTCTGTGCAATGTGGGTGCCGCGCGAGCTCACTTTTGACCAAAAACAACGACGAGCTGATGATTCGGAGCAGTGTTTGAAGATGATCAAGCGTAATAAACCCGAGTTTTTGCTTCGATATGTGACAATTGATGAAACATTGCTCCATCATTTCACTCCGAAGTCCAATCGACAGTCATCCGACTGGACTGCACTCGATGAACCCGCTCCAAAGCGTGGGGAAAACGCAACAGTCGGCTGGCGAGGTTATGGCGTCTGTATTTTGGGATGCGCATGGAATAATTTTCATTGACTACCTTGAAAAAGGAAGGACCATCAACAGCGACTATTACATAGCGTTATTGGACCGTTTGAAGGACGAAATCGCCGAAAAACGGCTGAATTTGAAGAAAAAGAATGTGCTGCTTCACCAAGACAATGTACCGTGTCACAAGTCAGTGAAAACGATGGCAAAAATCCATGAATTGGGCTTCGAATTGCTTCCTCTTCCACTGTATTCTCCAGATCTGGCCCCCAGCGACTATTTCCTGTTCTCAGATCTCAAAAGAATGCTCGCTGGAAAGAAATTTTCGTCGAATGAAGAGGTGATCGCCGAAACTGAGGCCTATTTTGAAGCAAAGGGCAAATCGTGCTACAAAAATGGTATCGAAAAGTTGCAGGGTCGCTATAATCAATGTATCACCCTTGAAGGGAATTATGTTGAATAAAAAAAAACTAATTTTGCCAAATATTGTGTTTTACTCTGATAGGCCGGGGACTTTTCAATTGACCTGTAATACTGAGATTTCATCAGGCTTCGAACGAAAGCGTGAGCAATGACTTCTTCACGACCAATTTGGCGACTTGAGGAGAACCTTGTCTACTTCAACGACAATGATATCGCCAAGATTCTAGAAAATGCTAGAATCTTAGCGAAATTATCGATCGATAATTTTCATTTAATTTTTTTTTTTTTTTTTTTAATTTTGTCTTTTTTATTTTTTTTTAATTTTTTTTTTTTTTTTTTTCATTTTGTCTTATATATGGGATTTGAATTTTTGATAGATTTCTTAGGAGGAAAATAAAACCTACTCTCGGCTTGTAATCGGAAATAAACATTGAAAATTGCTACTAATATTATTTATGTAATATTTATTTTAAATACAAGAAAAAGTTCGATACAGTTTTTTAAGTTCGAAAATGAAAAACTATTTTAACAACCGAGAGAGTTTACCTAAAAAAATATCCTACCCAGATATATATAGTTTCAAAATGTAAATGTTCGACGTTTATTAATTGAAATTGTTTCCGTAAAAATTATTTGACCGTTTTATTATGGTCTTATTCCATGTAGTTAGAATCGATTGCCTTAGAGTGTTCTTCTTTTGTAAACAGTGAAACTTATTTTAATGAGTTCAGTATGTTTGCTCAGTTAATGTAGTGATAGCATTTATACCACTTCTTATAGATGTTATTTATAATTTTTTATAAAAGAAGAAGGCTAGGGACATCACACACACACACAGAGAGAGAGAGAGTAGAGTAGAAAGGAAACTGATCAATTAAAGGTTTTTCTTTTTGTTTAGACGACTCCTATTTTCACGAGTAATTGAACACTTTTTTTCTGTACTTATGAACATAAAGAATGTTTAGTTCAAATTCGTTTGATTTGTACAAAGGTATTTAAAGACATTAACGATATGAAATCCTTTCTTTGTTTTTTTAAAAATGTTAATAATTATTTTGAATTCCTAGATTTTTGTTGGATTACGCAGTTGATCAAAAATAATTTTCATTAAAATGATTTATTGAGGGGACTTAGTACCTTTCGAAATCAAAAGTAGAACATTTTGACAAACTCTCTCTCTCTCTCTCTCTCTCTTTTTTCGATTCATCATAAATCAACAATTTTTGCTCATTTCAATATGAAACTTTGCCAGTTTGTGTAACAAAGTGTATAGTTTAAAATATTGGGTCAAGTTTTGCTATTAAATTAATATATTTTCTTAAACAACATGAAATATGCGTACAAAAATTTAAAAAATAAATTAGCTTCCCTTACGATACCCACAAGATAACATTTGAAAGATGTATAGTAGAACCATAATTCTTATACCAAATTAAAACTGAATAATGACCTTATTCTGTAAACCTCAAATTTTAAATTTGTCTTACATTAAAAAAAAATAGAAAAATTAAAAAAAAGTTATCAAATTTGTATTTAGTAACTTTTTTCATGAATCATGCTATAAAATAAAATCTAATTATCCTATTAACAAAATTGAGATTCACAGAATAAATATATACAAGTACAACACTCATGTAAAATTTTAAAGCTCTACATGCAAAACATTTTTTTAATCCTGTGGGAAAGTGTGAAAATAATAAACTGAGAAAAAGAGGTTTCTTTACATTTCATTACAAAGAACAAGCCACTTTAGACACTTACATTTTTTTGTTGCACAGGGCGTAATAATTATCGGATTTGTCGGACATTCAACACTAATTTTTGAAAACAAATTTAAAAAATCGAATTTTTGAAGGTGCAAAGGTACTAAGTAACCTTAAGAGAAAATTTTGAAAATTGTTTGCACAAAAGATAATAATATATTCACAGACAATTTAATTTGAACAAACAAAAGACTATAATTCATCAAAACATATTGAAAGACAATAATTAATATGAACAAATGTTTAAAAAAACATTACCACTAATATAAAAAAGGACTTGCATTTAATCAAAAATATTCTCAAATAAAAGCTCTGACATATAAGCACACAGAATATTTTTAATTCCTTTTCCCCATTAGTATTGCATTCATTTTTAAAATTAAATTTTGAATTACTGAAAATTCTTTTAAAAATTATGCTGTTATATGTTATAATATGTTAAAATAAGTTATACGTTAAAAAATATTAATAATAATTATACGATTATAAATACGATAATCTATTAATAATATTTATAAGATAAAAATATTAATATTAATTATTAATATTAATTATTATTATCAATTATACGAAATAATAAGTCATTACGTTAGTTATGTAAAAATAAATTATAAATTAAATATTTGTTAAAACAAGTTATACGTTAAAATTATACTAAAATAATTTACACATTAAAATATGCTAAAACATTTCTTGTGTTCAAAATGTCTCGTAATAAATTATGCATTAAAATATGTTAAAATGAGTTATGCGTTAAAATTGTTTGTAATAAATTATGATTAAATATGTTAAAGCAATTCTTACGTTAAAAATATATTATGATAAATTAGATGTTAAAATGTGTTATAGGAAATTACATGTTAAAAATATGTTATAATAAGTTAAACGTTAAAAATGAAAAATATGTAGTAATTAGGTACACTTTAAAAATGCGTAATATATTACATAGTTATTTTTAGTGGATTAAGCAGGAGTTAGAAACACTGTCAATTCCGTCAATTAATAAAAGTTGCTGCTGTTATAATGCATAGATTTGTTAATCAAATGCATTATAAAATTTCCAGAATTCGCAAAAAATAATCCCAAAATTAATGCAAACAGAAAAAAAAATTATTGATTTTAAATTTAAAAGGTACATTAAATCTGCTAATTACAGGAAAACTAATAGATAGATTCAATTAAAAACGAACTGTTTATTAAAATGTACAGTTACCTATACTTTAATTGAAATCAGAAAATGACATAACTACGGAGCATTCTTTCTACATCAAAACATATTTCCAAAGAAAGTACTTTTAAATTTTTTTTAAAAAGATTAAAAGAATATAATACGTAAATGTTAGAAAGTATAAAATATTCTCAGGTTTTTTAGAAGAAAAAAAAATTTACAAAAATTTATTCTAATGGATTTATATATTGTCAAAGATTGAGACAAAACAGGTTTCCATTACCTTCAAATAACACATTCCCACGTTCAAAAGAGCTTTTGCGGAAGAAGAAACACGCTTTAAACTTGTATTTTTCCTTTTTCGTTAATTGTTTGTAGTCTAATTTTCTAAATGTCTGGGCTGCTTCCCGGTTTTTGTACACTTTTTATGTTGGGCTCGCTTACACTTTTCTGCTGCCTTCCACTATACAATGGTTTTTCTCTTTCTATCCACACAAAGGTATCATATCTCAGATATCGGCTACCGAAAGGGCTTGATGAAAGCGTTGCTATTGTCTTCAGAAGACAAGCGTTGATGAACGGAAAAGTAAAGCTCATTGACAAGGTTCGAACCGAGTTGTGTCTCAATATCTTGTTTTTGGAAGAAAACATAACAAACGTTGAGATCTGCGTTTGATCAAACGAAGATAGGAAGATTGAGAATCGGATGCTTTGTTTTTTGTTGTGGTGGCATTTTTCCGAAACGTAAAATGGGTGGCTGAATGGTGGGTATATAAAAGGATAATTTGTCGTATTTCCCAAACACTTACACACTAACTGGGAATTGATTACTACATACATTCTACTAGAATGAAGTGGAATACCGTAAGTGAAATTTTGAAAATTTTCGCTTAGAAATACTTTCTGCATTATTGATAGGACTTACGGTGTTGGTATCATGCTACATCTCAATCTGTGTTTTTGAAGCGTCAGTCGATTTATTTTCCTTTATTTCTTATTTCAAATCATTCAACGTTTAATTATTTATTAACTTTATTTTTAATTTAATTTATTTTTATTTCCGTTTATTTATTGCTAATTTATAACTTTTTAGTCATTATTTATTTTTAATTAATGGTTACTTGTTTTTAAGTTTTTAATTTCAATCTATTCAATTTAATTTATTTTTTTATGCCGATTTAGTTTATCTTAGTCCTTAGTTTTCATAAATGCTTCTTTACAGAAATTAGTTATTAATTTCCATCTCTCTCTCTCTTTCCTTGCAAAAGCAGTACTCTACAATCAGATTCCTATAGAAAGATATTTGTAACTATGTCATAAGATTCAAGAGTATAACGTGATCCATCAAATATAAGAAATGCTTAGCAAATAAATTTTAAGTCCCTAGTTTTTTAAGGTAACTACGACGCCAAATTGTTTCGAAATTTGCAATTTTTAAATTTTGTTATTAAAAAAAATAAAGAGCACTTCCTCTTTCTCCTCTTACCTTTTTATCTCATTCATAACATTTTTTATATAATAATGCTAATTTACATAATTTGCGGTTCTTCTACTACGCGAAGTTCTCAAATCAAAAATCACAGTTAAGCCCCAGAGGCTAGTTAATGGTGGAAATATGCGTGAAAACCTGTGACAACATTTTGCTATACACTAAAAAAATATTATTTTTTTAAATCAGCAGTATAAAGAAAGGTTATCTAAAAAAGAAAAAATTAGAATACTTAGAAGAAAGAAGAATCAATATTTTTACCGTTTCTTACGTAAGACATACGCTTATCTGTTTATGCAGGCATGGTCAGAAAATTTCAGTTCTTCGCTTAGCCATTAATTATACTTATATTCAAAATAATTTCTTTGTGTATGCTAAAATATGTATATATCATTCTTTCCCTTGCTACGTTTTTTTCAATTATAATTCTATTGCGTGATTATATTATTTTTGGAAAGTTAAGTTAAGATTTATAGCAGTTAAAATTTAAAGGAATCAATAGAAGTTGTAACACATTACTCGTCTCTTGCACCTTATCTTATGAATCCATATGAAGCAATAATGATCAAATATCATTCGAAGACAAGCAAGAACACAATAGAATTCTTTATTTATTATCACTTTAGAATATCTTCGTCGCTTCCTCTAGAATCCCAACCTAACTCACAATCCTAAGTTATGATTTAAATAAGAAATCTTTCCTTGCCAGTTCTTATTTTCACAACTTGCTTCGATAGGTGCTATCTAGATTAATGCTTTTAGTGGAACTCTCTTCAATCCACAAATCCAACAGAAGAATTTCATTCAGAATAATAATTCCTTGTCAGCGAATCTTATCCTCTATCTCCCTACATTTTCCGTTCATCCTTTTTCCTTTATTTCTCACTATTTCTAGTTCATTTTACTTCAGTTTTATCTCTCTCTAATTTACCTAATCACTTTTTATTTCAGTTGGAGAGAAATTGTAACATTATGCAATACAAATTGATAAAAGTCTCTGAGGTTAGTGAAAAGAAAATCGTGAATAGTCCAACCTCACAGAGCTTTGGTTCGATTCGAACTTTGCAATGCCACCCTGTTATTCTTTCAGAAATCACTGCGTTTACCAGCAAAATTGTCTCTAATTACACAAATAATCATAGTCAAATGAAGAGAAAACAGATGGTTATAATTTTAGTTTATTTTTTTTTTTTCAATTACGGCAATACTCTCTCTCTCTCTCTCTGGTTACCAATCCTCAATACCCTTGAAATCTGGTTTTTGATTTCTAGTATTCAGTTCTTTTATTTATTTATTTATTTTCATTTTGATACTTAACTTATTTCGTGTCTAGTGAGCAACTACCATTTTTATAAATCAAGCAAAAGGAAGTTTACGTTTTAAAAAAATAAAAAAATTCGATATGATTCTTATAATTTATTTTACGTTGAATTTGTATCTGTTTCAGAATTCCTCGACATTCCCAAATGTTTATGAAGGGTATTAAAAATGTTACATTTAATATGAATAAATACTTGATTCAATATCATTTAATCGTAACCTTATGCGTGCATCGTACTCATGTAAATGTGTACATAAGTAATTCTCAACTCTATATGCTTTATTTACACTACAATGAATATTTCCTGATGTTGAAAAGAAAATCATTTAATCAGAAAATCTTAGTGGGTAATGTAAATAGACAAATTCAAATTCAATGAATCAAAGTTTCCTAGTTTATTTTACAATTGCCATAAAATTAGCCATAAGTTAAATGTCTTTAAGAAAAAATGCATGCTTCAAAAACAAATACTTTAAAATAAATCATGACTCTTTTTCTAATACACATAGTTCAAAAATGATAGCTATTAATCTCTGAAATGTTGTTTTTTATTATGCAAATATTTTCATCAATGCTTCTTTTCTTTGGTACCTTAAATCATCAAAATATTAACACTATACTTTGTATTGCGATAGACAGGTCTTTTCATTTTCTGGATCCTATTTTAACTTACTTCTTTCTTGGCGTCGCGAATATTTTTAGCGATATATTGCCAAGATGGTCACCCCTGCGGTAACCATGTGTGAAGGAATAGTCTCACTGTAGCTTATGAATGCTGTAAGGGACGACTAAAATGGGTACTCAGTGTCTGAGGGGTATTGTCGGACACCCAGTCCCTGGGAATTATATCGAGGGACTTCAGAGACCTGCCTTCTTCAGGTAAGTTCGGGCAACATGACTCCGAGGCACCCCAGTGATCTTTCTCTTAACCAAGGGGTTTACTGTCTTTGGTAATCGTGGGTGACTCGCTTCCGTGTTACCCTAGTGATCCTTCTCTATTTTTGACACTCCTTCTTGTCATCCATATTTTCTTTTTTCAATTCCTTCACATATCTAGATTTCAGACTTCTCGTACTTGGCGCAGCTAAGCCACATTTGTCTCTTGCTTCGTTGAACTCAACCATCATTCACTCCTAACTGGTAATCTTTCTTCTGGTTACCATTACTCTGGAAATCCTTATAAGCCCCCTATTTGGTATGCTTTTGAAAATCTTGCCAAGTTGAATGCTAAACTAGGATTTGACCTTTTACTATGCAAGTGTTCTTCAATGCTAAGTTTTCGATGTTTTTATTTCAAAGTGTGTTAATAAATAACTGTTCTTTTCTCTTGGTTTAATAAAATATGCAGCATTTTCCCCAGATGTCCCATTCATTGACTGGTAGAATGCGGTAAACTCTATAATCCTGTTCAGGAAACATGGGATACGCAAACTGATAATAAATTGCACTGTACATAACAACGAATAAATAGGTCTACATAAGTACCTTGAAAGTATGATGTCATTATTTCCAGACTGCAATCTGGTATACGCTTAAAACTTACAGGATATTACTTTTTGGTGAAAATGAACCCGAAAGGTCTCATTATATTTGTTTTCTCACCGTCCTACACATTGTTTCAAATATCATCGTCCAGTATGCTTACGGTGAAATTAGCCCAAAAAGGAGAAACAGGGCAAATTACAAATAACCCATGTTGTAGTATTTGTAAGGATTAACGACACAAAACAGGAACAAATACAGCACCTGCTCTGATGAACAACTCAAACAGATACAAAACAGCACTTGTAATAACACTAATAATCCTTTCAAAAACTTTCAGCTCACCAGATTAATAATGCGCACTACGGACAACTCCCCAAATTAATCATTTGCACTTCCAAAGCGCATTCCGACAACTTCAGACACAGACAATTTCCCGACAGATTCTTTCGACCGATTACCACAGGTTAGGCATTTCTCCATATTTACAGCTGTTCCGGTCAGGCGTGACGCCCCTAAGAAAATTCATAAAAAAAAAAATCGAAAACCTTTTTTCCTAAGTGAAATAACGATAAAATTTCAGCATTTTCAAGAACCTTAATTTTGTCGCCAATATTCCCCAGTTTCTCAACAAGTCGCCTGAATGGTCATTAAACTCTTTGCCAAGATCGAGGGGCATCTTAACTTTTGCTTATCGAGAGGCTTGCTTAACTTTTCCATAAACAACTCTTTGTCTGTAAATGTCCGACTCCACAGTCTTTTGTTTCAGTTCATGGTTTATATCAGTACCACTGTTGGAGACAGCGTATCTTACAGACCTTGTGTCATTAAAACTCAACATACATAACATCTCTTGAGTTAGTATTCATAAAGCAAAAATACAACCAACACATGTTTTATTTCATTTCTTTTTATTTTACGTGAGATTTTCCAGTGAATAATGAATCATTTTCTATGTTTAGGTAATCGTGTTTTTCTGCACAGCTGTGTCTTCCGTACTTTCTCTTGGTCAACCCGGCGGACATGGAGGAAACATAGGAGAGTATGGAACGCAAAATGTATGATATTTTTTTTTTTTCCTTTCTTCATTAATAATTGGTTTTAAAGTCTTTTTGTAATTATATTTGTTCGAAGTGATGAGAACTCCATGAACATTCGAGTGTAAAAAAAATATGATTTCTTATAATTCTAAATTCTATTCAGAATCAAAACTAAATTGGATATGGCAATTACAAGCATTTCGAAATTTCTAGGCGACAAAGATTAAATTACTCTGAGATCTGAAGAGTTAGTGTATTTAAAAAAGTAATCCCCCCAATCTCCATACTTGTATCTTAAAGATCCTCAGTACCTGGATTATTTTCGAATTCTCTATTCATAGAATGATTTGGTGTTAAACTACGAAGTATTATACTTAAAGAATGGATTCGTAATTAAGGTGTCTAATATAAGATACATGTATGAGGGTGTTGGAAAAGTATCCATATTACCTAGGGTTGATTTCCTGTAGTGATTGTTTCGTTGTCCATTCATCATCTTTTCTATTTCTAAGAACTCTATAAGTATAACGCTCTTCGCATCCGAAACTTTTCACCATAAATTGTTTAGCCATTGACATCGTCTTCGCTTTCTTTGGCTCAGATTTACCAGAAGTAGCTCTTTCTTTTGAATTTTGTTTGGTTTGCGGTGTGTAGAGAGGAATACAGCTTTCATCGAACGTGACAAGTGGACGCCAAATGATGACGCTGAACAATGAAACATTAATTTGGCCGCAGACGGTTGCCAAATCAAAAGTACCTTTTGAATCAATTTGATTTGTTTTGGTGCCGTTTGACAGATAGCTGCGCACAAAAGAAAAGCAAATTTCATTAGCAGCGCCAAAGATATATACTTTATGAGCCAAAAAATCTGTCATACATCTGTTAGTAACTGCGAATAAGTAATCGTTGTCGCTTCTTGAGCGTGGTTAAGAATCATGTCGCCAATTGTTTTCTTATTGCTTATAGGTGCGATATTAATAAACAGTCAAAATATCTCGAAATAGCAATTATTTTTAACTATAGAAATGCAAGTTTTCAAATCTTGTGATAGATAGTTTTATTTGTCACTCGGTTTCTTATTTTTATTGTTATTTTTTCGCGTGATGTGCGCTGAACCAATCAAACATCTTCCATTTAGCTTCGAATTGTAGAATTAACATTTTGGGGCAAATAAATTCAGAAAAGCGTTTCTTATGCTTTTTTCTGTTTTCACCTTGATGTTCTTTCTGTTTACCTTTATGCAATGGGCTTTAAAAATTCAACATTAATGTATAATCAAAAACAATTTTATTAACAATTTCAGTATCCCCCAAAACCGTATGCCTTCGACTACCAAGTGAAGGATGACCACGGCAATGTCCATTTCCGACGGGAGAAGGGTGACCCATCTGGCGTGGTCAGTGGCAGCTACGGTTACATGCACATTAACGGACTGTACAGGACTGTCGATTACGTCGCAGACGCGGGAGGATTCAAAGCCCAAGTGAAAACAAACGAGCCTGGTGTCGGAGTGGGAGTTCCCGGCCCAGCTGATGTCCAGCTCACAGCAGAACCTGTTCCCCCGGGAGTACAGGATGCATACGTTCCCTCTGTCCCTGTTGGACCTTCACCTGCTGTGGTGAGAAAGGGTTATTCCGGAAAGAAAATTTAAAGAGTTTTGTGGGATACCAACTTAAAAAGACGGATTTGTTTATTAAGGAGCATATGGAATTTTGAATATGTGTTTTCATTTCTGTTTTTACTTGATGTATCAGTTTTAAGAAAGTAATATATTATTACTGGATTTATATAATTCATTTTGTTTATATAAAAGTAAATAAATATAATTATGCTGAACTGAACGAATGTATTTGTGGTAATTGTGTCAACACTGAACCAAAAATAGATTTTATTGTAACTATTTAAAAATCATCTTTACGGAAGTATTTCAATGATTAAAATACTATGTATTCATTCTTATCGTATTTTGTTTCATATCAATGTAAAATGTGATGGAATAAATTTGTTTTGGTGAAATTCAGTTTGAGTATATTTATTTATGCGCCAAAATAAGTATTTTCTTTATTTTTCTTTTTTGTTTAAACTATATACAAAACAAATTCGAAAAATAAACATCTTACAATGCAGTTAATATATAAAATTAAAAAAAAATATCAAAATAAATTTTCATGGTTAGGGTCAATAATTATTACTCTTGTTGTCCTTTACTAAGAGAAAAAGAGTTCTTAATTACTAAAGCTATCGTCTGCATTGAAGGGAAAATATGGTTTTTAAAAGATTGACATAGAAGTACATTTCAAATGTCTTTAACAGCTTAAAAAAATTTAGTTTTGAAAAATAAAGTACATATATATTGTATTTGCAGATTTAAACACCCAATAAGGCCTTAGAAATCCTAAAATAGAGAGGTTAAGAGATTGAGGGAAGATTTCTATTTATTATAAAATTCAAAAAAAGAAAAAGAAAAGAAACTGCAATCCCGAGGGAAAAGCATACATCTATCAAAATAAGTTGAGATTTAAGAGCTTTAAGTTTTTTCAATATATATATATATATATATATATATATATATAACGACGGTAATAAAGTAATAAAACCAACCAATCATCATCATTTGTTCATTGGAGTATAATGGATTAGGCCACTTCATTTTCTCTTGAATTGTGATCC
>BMAW01114999.1:85974-103371 GCA_019974015.1 Nephila pilipes | reverse complement strand
GCAAGTGCTAGTCGTATTGATTGCTGTATTGTGAATGTTAGTTATATTTTAAGGTAGTTGATTTCATCTTTCGTTGGGTTGTGATTTTTTCTTTCCGTTTCATTTCGCATGTTACAAAACCTTTTGCGCAATGCAACGGACAAATATAGCGAGACTGGTGCATATTTATCGAGTCATTTCATTTGATTGTTTCCTTTCATAAATATGAGCTTGTTTAACTTTTGCGTCACAAAATAAATCGCGACTTTTTCCTGATTCTTTTTTTTTTTTTTTTTTGCTGACGTTATTAGTTTTGTTTCACATTTGCAATGATAATAAACAATAGAATTTTCCTTCTTGCATTTTAAAAAATGTTGGAAATGCTTATGCATCCATAAATTTATTTTTTTCTTAATAGTATTTTTTGAAATAAAAAATAAATAAAAGAGTGTGTTTTTGCGGTTTTCAAACCCACTTCACATTCTCCCTAACGCTGAGCTTTAAAGCTCCCGTCTACCCGCCATTTTCATTTCATCAGCATAATGATAATCCTATGGAATTTCGACTTTAATTCTCCCATCTTTACTATTTGATTTATTTGAATGCAATGAAGTGCATCTGAAAGAGCAAAAAATAATCAATTCTTCTGTGGAATTTTTTCCGAAGATTTTTAAAAATATTTTTTATTCTTATTTTAATTATTCGTTTTTGAGTTTTCAGGTCTTTAAAAAATATTTTCAAAAATCGGATGAAAAAAGTAATTCCACAGAAGCATTCATTATTTTTTGCCCTTTCAGATGCACTTTATTGCATTCAAATAGATCAAATAATAAAGATGGGAGAATTCAAGTCGAAATTGCAGAGGATTAACATTACATCCACGAAATCAAAATGGCGGGTAGACGGGAGCCTTAAAAAAGTTTTCAAATTTCTCTAAAAAAAATTTTGGTAAGTTGAAATAAATGACTTGCGTTCAGTGATCGAAACTTTCGTATTTTGAAGACAAACCAATTCGTGCATTGTTTTAGTCGCATACAACTCCCTAAAGCCCACATCAGCTCGCCATCAGAGCGAGGATCACACCAAAATGGCGAACCGTGATGATTATAATGGGTTGTTATATTTTTTGGCATGTATGTAAACTTGGGACTCGAGAAGGAGCTCTCCTGGAGTGCTGACATATTCGGTGTTTTTTCCATAAGAATGTAAAACAAATAACGCAAGGTAGTCATCTGTTACTCAGTAAATTAGTACAGCAATGCCATTTAAAATAAGTAATCGCTCACCTTATTCAAATGTATCGTGTGATTTCGATATTGAACCACGGGTAACAAGGGTAGTGAAGCCTCTTTTAGTGAATTTTAAGCGTACAACAAAACAAGAATAATGTCGGGAGAAACGGTACACAAAAGTTTTGATTTATTTGTAAACCAGAGTCTGATAAATATACAGCAAAAACTTTTTCCAGTCCTGATTCCGCTAATGATCTGGACGTATTTAATCTATCGAGATTTAGAGTTCTTCCGTTGGCGTGGTGTGGAAGTTAGGAGAGGGAGGTGTCGGTTCAGGAGTTATTCTCATTACCTGACCGAGGTTCAGAATGATGAGGTCCGTCGTCAATGACCCACGTATTGCATGTAAGTGCGACGTTGATAAAATAATCTACCAATCAATATGATAAAGGGTAAACGTGAAAACTCAATGCCTATGCAAAATTTCAAATTTCTAGGTATTGTGATTTTGAGAAACTATGAGAAATTAATGATTCAATATATTTTTTTACACTTGGCGTATGAATTATTCATTAACATATACTGCTGTTTGTAGAAAATGCAACACCATGAAAGAATCATCAGAATCAAATGAAATTTAATGCAGAAACGACTTGTACTGATACAAATAAATGATGAAATTTTCAAAACAAAAGAAACAAATTAAGCGTCCGAAATCAGTATTTGGTGCAGCCACCATGCGCTGCAATAAGTGCTGCTATACGACGTGGCATGGAGTCAAACAGATGTTGAATATCTGCTTGAGGAAGAGAATTCCATATCGCTTGTATGCGCAACCAAAGTTCGTCTTTGGAAACTGCAGGACGCGGATCACGAGCGAGACGCCGACCAACCATATCCCACACGTGCTCTATAGGTGACATATCCGGTGAATAAGCAGGCCAAGGAAGAAGTTGCATGCGTTGTGCTGAACAGAAGTCTCGAACAGTCCGCGCAACATGTGGGCGTGCATTATCCTGCTGAAAGATAGCTCCAGGGATGCCTTGAAGGAAAGGAACGACTTCGGGCTGTAGCACTTCACGGACGTACCTGTTGCTATTGAGATTACCCTCAATTCGTATCAAATTGGATCGTCCATGATACGAAATCGCACCCCAGACCATAACTCCGGGTGTTCGACCACTATGTCGTTCAATAATACACTCAGGAAGGCAGCGTTGACCGGCATAACTTCTAACACGAACACGGCCATCATGGGTCCACAAATTGAAGCGTGATTCATCTGAAAAGACAACTTGGTGCCAATCAGCTCGCCTGTCTCTGTGCTCAAGAGCCCACTGCCGACGCAGCCGTCGATGATTCGCCGTGAGGGGAATCCTGTATAAAGGCACCCTTGCACGCAATCCACGGCGCAGCAGACGACGACGAATTGACGAAGCCGACAATTGTACACCTGTAGCAGTAGACCAACGTGCTGCCAGCTGCCTGAAGGAAGCTGTGCGATCATTCACCGCCATGCGGAGCAGGTGTCGATCATCGCGCTCTGACGTCACCTTCTGTCGTCCAGTGCCTGTTTTTCGAGTTGTTCGGTGCTCGTCGGTCCACTGCTTCCAAACTCGCATCACTGTGGAACTGTTCCGCTGCATACGAGCTGCTATTGCGCGATAGGAAAATCCTCCTTCTCGAAGGCCGATTATCCTCCCTCGTTCAAACTCCGTAAGTTGCTTGAATTTCTTATTCTTCCGTCGTGGAGGCATACTCAGGTCTCACTAAACGTTTGCCACTAACAAATAATCATAGACTTTTTTCAACGTCCCGCTACAGCACTTTATTTATACGCTTTCAGCATCAATTCAGAAGGCGCTGCGCGCGCCGCGCACGCGCGATGGCTCTGAAACTTTATTAATTTGCATAATATCCTATAATTGACATTTGCTGCGAATTTCATTTGATTCTGATGATTCCTTCATGGTGTTGCATTTTCTACAAACAGCAGTTTATATTGCCCGTGAACGTAAATACGCATTCTCGAAAATTTTATTTGAAAGGATGTGCAGCGGCTTTCTTCAATAACAACACCAGAAGTTAAACCATCTAATAATTAACCCTAGAGGGATGTCTCTTTTGGTCTGGTTGGTAAAGGCGCAAAAAAGTGACCGGTCACCTTGTCTTCGGATCCAATGAACATATTTGATTTCGCCGTTGGCACTCCAAGGTCATCTTTCTCTCCATCAACGTGGTGGAAAACATCCAACGCTTCTGGCTGGTGATGTTTACGTCGAATGATTTGTTGGAATCATGGGGATTCCAAACTTAAAACCCATCGTGTTGTAGATGGGTTGATGCACTTTAAATATGTCCTCGCATTGTTGTGGCAAGGAAATTAGTAGAGTGAGGTGCCCGATCAGGTGTTGTCCTCGTCATTTGATTGTCGTTCAAAATTATAAAACCATTGATTCATCAGTAGTCCTCATGTTGCTTCTGGTGTGACGTTGATAGACATTCAGTTAAATTACTCAAATTCCCACTGTAGCTCATGCATGTCGTAACAGACCATTAAAATGGGTACCCAGCGTCTGGGGGTATAACAGGGCACCCTGCCCTTGGGGATTATATCAGGGGACCTCAGGGACTTCTTCAGGTGAGCACGGGCATCATGACCCCGATGCACCTTGTGATATTTTTCTTTCCTATGGGGTTTACTGTCGTTGGTAAACAAGAATAACGTACTCCCGGGATATCCTAGCGATCCTTCCCTATTTTCGACCCTCTTTCTTGTCAACCAATTTTTGTCTTTTCTTCAATTTTTTTCTCGTGTGGACCACAGTTAAATCTTGTTTGTTGCAGCATAGACACATCTGGCTCTTGCAGCAATAACCTTTACACTCACTCACTAAATTACTCAAATATAAGATTTTATAATGACAAATATACATTTTAAGGTATCCAACTACGTTAGAAACAAACAAAATTTTTGAGTTTTTAGTTTAGTTTTTTTTTTATTAACGTCGCACTGGAAGCAACACGAGGGCTCACAATTTTGAACCTCATTCAAGTGACGAGGATGACACCTGAGCTGGCACCCTCCTCCAGCTCAGATGTCATCCTCGTCACTTGATCGTGGCTCAAAATTACGAGGTCCGTCGCCAATAGCCCTCGTGTTGCTTCTAGTGCGACATTAATAAAAGCTAAACTTAACTAAGACACCTGAGCTGGTCAGTCCCCCCTCTGCTAACTTCCACACCACGCCAATGGGAGGACTTTGGGCCCCTACAGATTTAACGTGCATCAGCCCCGGCAACGCGGACGGTCTTTTGTGACAATACAAGCTCGAATCCGCGACTCAATGAAAACCGCCAGTCATGAGTCCAAAGCCATAACTATTAGGCTACCGTGGGCACAATTTTTTTTTTTTTTTTTTGAAATAAAGCAATTAATTAAATTTTCACATTTTTATTAAGTTTGTGACTTCGAATTATTTATAAAAGCCAGAAATACTACATTTATCAAACAAAATTTAAGGAGAAATTTGACCCAAACGCAAAACACTCCATACAAAATTATGTTTCAATAATCTAAATTAATTATTTTTAATACACTTTTATGACATGGGTTAAAACAATAAACAAATATCTATTTAAATATGAAAAAAAAAAAAAACCGTTACAGCTCATCGTGATAATTTCATTTTTTTTTTTTATCAAGTTTACCAATAACTTCATACAAAACTAAAAAGCCTTCATACAGTAGCTCAAACAATTGAGGATACACCTTACTTTCACTTGATAAATCCAACTTTTAATGAAAATAACACATTAACTAGAATAGAAGACGTATTTTTACTTTTACACGTAATAAAAAGGTTAATTTACAGTAAAAATAACGAAAATCAACAAAAAAATATCTAAAATTAAAAGTTTCACAAATATTTGAAGTAAACATAGGCAGATATTTACCTCAAAAAATTAAGGATACACCAATGAAATTTTTTCGATATATTACATGCATAGACAGTATCAGTATTTTGTTGCATGTCCTTTGGCTTTTATAATGTCCTCCAAACGTCTTGGTACCGATTCGACCAATTTTTTAGTGGTATCTGGAGATATTTTATCCCATTCTTCTTGTAACACTTGCTTTAAATGGGCTTTGTTTCTAATCTGGTGTTTTTGGACCGCTGTTTCTAGTGTGGCCCACAAATTTTCTATGACATTGATGTCAGGGGACTGTGGCGGTGTGTGCAATAGCTGTTTACAATGAAAAAGACACCACATTTTGACATTACGTGCCGTGTGTTTGGGGTCGTTGTCGTGCTGAAATATAAAATTTCCATCTAAACCCAATTTTTGTGCACTTTCTTTAAGATTGTTGCGGAGTATGTCTATATAAAGCTTATGATCCATTATACCATCTATAAAAACTAAATTTCCTACCCCATTTGCAGCCATACAACCTCAAACCATGACGGAGCCACCACCATGTTTAACTGTAGGACATAAATTTTTTGGATCCAAAGCGGTGTTCGGCTTTCTCCAAACGGTGTGACGACCATCGTTTCCAAAAATGTTGAATTTACTTTCATCACTACATATAACTTTCTTCCAAAAGTTTTCTGTCTTCAACTGATGAGTTTTTGCAAACTCCAAACGCTTTTTCTGATTTTGTAAGCTTATGAAAGGTTTCTTTCTAGCTACTCGACTGCTATATCCAGCATGTCTAATCACATTTCTCACAGTTTCAGCACTTACACTTCTGCAGATTATTCGAGAAGTTTCTGCAGCTAGTTTGACTGCACTCAGTTTAGGATTAATCTTGATATCTTTTAAAATTTTCCTTTTAGCTACATCACTCAGAATACTTTTCCTTCCTCTTCCACTCTTATTTTGAATTAATCCATCGCGTTTAAATTTCCCAATGATTTTCTGGACACATGAGTGACTTCTACCGACAATTTCAGCTATTTCACGATAAGATTTTCCCTTCTTAAATAACCTTAATATAAATTTTCTTACATCAATACTAGTCTCTTTCCGAGGAGCCATTTTCCATTTAAAATTACAGCTTTATATTCTCATAACCAACTTCAAAAGACAGAAATAACAGTTGAAAAAGTTTAGGATAAAATTTCCCAAACTTAGATTATTAGTAGCAAACAAAAAGAAATCAAGTGTTAGTTAAACAAAAATTTCATTTGTGTATCCTCAATTTTTTGAGGTAAAAATCTGCTTATGTTTATTTGAAATGCCTCTAAAAAGTTTTATTTTAGAATTTTGTCGTTAATTTTTCTTTATTTTTACTGTTAATTAAACCTTTTGTTATGTCTAAGAATAAAAATTCGTTTGCACTTCTGGTTAAGGTGTTATTTTGATTGAAAGTTGGATTTATCAAGTAAAAGTAAGGTGTATCCTCAATTGTTTGTGCCACTGTACCTTTAAACTAAAAAGCATCAGTTTTAATACTAAATCATTGGTTCATAGAAGAAACAACAATGAAAATAATGTACAATTCAAATTTTACACAGATGTTTCCGTAACATTTTGAAAATCATGTTTGTGTTAGCAATATATATTGAGTAAGTAATAAAAAAAATGTAAATTTTTGGAAGAAAATCATATTTTAAACGTAATCGATCACTCTGAGATGCCTCGTATGGAGAATTGCCTTCGTGTTGCAACTAAGTGTGATCAACAATCAATCAATCAATGGAAATAAGAATCTAAAATTAAAGCTCCTAGTTTTACATATCATTGATGAAACATAACCTAAATACTAAACTTTTTAAAAGCATTCTTTGGATTGACTACTCTTTTTCGTAATATATTTAATAGTTGTGTACAGAATGACCTAATTATATCGATCAGTTAATCGTTTGGTAATTGTGTTTATTTGGATCATTAAAAGCGAATTATTGCTGAGACAATGATGATGAAATGCATTGAAGTAATAAGCAAACGATTGTTTTCTGTAAAAAACTTTTTTTTTAGTTCCTCGCATTTTGATGTAACGGTTACTTAAAATGTTTTACTTAGAAATAGAGCAACAATGTTTTTTGAATCTTTTATTTCCCGATTTAAATAAATAAAAAAAATATATATATTTTACTTAACAAACATAAAATAGTTTGTTACATTTATGTTTTCCTTATTGTTATTTTCTTACTTGTAGTCTTGATTTTATCGATTTGAGACTCCCACCATTTCGATTTCGTCATAATATTAATCCTCTGGAATTTCGACTTTAATTCTCCAATCTATTTGAATGCAATAAAGTGCATCTGAAAGAGCAAAAAATAATGAATGCTTCTGTGGAATTACATTTTCCATCCAATTTTTGAAAATATTTTTATATCTATTTGAATGATTCGTTTGCTAGATTTCCGATCTTTAAAAAAATATTTTTAAGAATCGGGGGGAAAAAAGTGATTCCACTGAAGCATTCATTATTTTTTGTTCTTTCAGATGCATTTTATTGCATTCAAATAGTTAAGATGTGAGAATCAAAGTCGAAATTGCACAGGATTAACATTACGTCCGTGAAATCAAAATGGTGGGTAGACGGGAGCCTTAAACATCTTTACTGAAGTATAAGCATAGCTTTAATTGTAATTCAATGATTTCTGATTTTGTTAAGAACACACAAGTAGATTTTCTCGGGATGCATTTAATTTAAATGATTAATATAAATTCCTGAGATTTATCATAAACTTTCTTTCATATTTGATTTGGTTTTATGAGATAAAGAGCAACAAAGCCTATTATGCCTTTTTTTCGTTATTTACAATCAGTATAAATAGAAAGCTCGTGCATATATTGTTTGAGAGATATTACATCCCAAACTTTTTTTATTTTAATATGCAATACTATCAGTCATCTACGTGCGATAATATTTTGATTTATGCAATACTAGGAACCCTTAAAAGCCTTGTTGGTAGGATAATGGGTTTGTAGACAATGAATTGCAGATGAGTATCCCGTGATTAAAAACGAAACGCTTCTTTCTGGTTTGACAGACGCATATTAAATGTCGAGTCTCAAAATCCTAACGTTGACTTGGTGTTTATGTAGACAGTTGGGTGCCAACTCAGGTGTCGACTTCGTTATCTGATTTTGGCACAAAGTTATTTACAAGTCGTGTTACTATGAGAAACGGCTGTCACGTGACAGAGGCAATCATGCTTCATCAAAATCAAAAATCGAAGCTAACATCAGTCTCGTATGTAGTTACACTTTTAAATACCGTGTATATTTTCAAATTTAATGATGTGCTGGCAGTAAAATTCTGCAAAAATAAATAAATAAAACAAAACAAAAATTTATTTTTCCTTTTGTTTTTCTTATTTTTTCTTATACATGATGTTGATAGTTTTAAATATAGTGCATTTTTATACTTATGAGTTAATATTTTTTTAACAAATATATGCATTTTGTAAATGAAGTTTCCAAAAATAGAAAAAAAGCTGCCTAATATGACACACATGAACTAAATGACTTGGAAGCTATTAGTAGCATATCGTGTGACCTTGACTTCACATAAATCGAGTCCGTTATGATGAATTATTTATTGTTTATTAACGTTTTTCATACAGTAGCAACATAAGGGCGACGGATCTCGTAATTTTGAATCTTGGTCATGTGACGAGGACGACACCTGTGTTGGCACGTCCCTCTCGAAACTTCCACTCCAGCCTATGGGAGGAATTGGGACCTGGACAGTTTTAATAGACATCAGCCCCGAGTACACGGCAGGTCTTTTATGGCATTGAGGCTCAAACCCATGATTCGACAAAAAAACACCGGCCGCGAGTCCGCAATTATAATCACTAGGCTATCGATTCAAGTCTTGATGCCATTAAAGATCCGCCGTTTAACCGAGGCTGATGCACGTTAAATCTGTCAATGTTCAAATTTACGACATTTACTACTCTTACTATAGATAATTTTTCAATTGATAAGTCCTCCCGCGTTGGCGTGGAGTGGAAGTTTTGAGAAGGAGGTGCCGTCCTCGCTACTTGACCGAGGTTCAAATCACGAGGTCCGTCGCCAATAGCCGTCGTGTTGCTTCCAGTGCGACGTTAATAAAAACTAAACTAAAACTCAAAAATTGGCGAAAATGACAAGGGGTGCCACGTCTAAAACCATCATAGAATAGAGAAAACGGTAGCCACATTTGGCAAAATATCGCTGAAAAATCCCTGCACCAAGGGTGGGTGGTTTAAACTGAATTTCAACCTTTTTTTTTTTTTGTTTGATACATTTACGCATTAAATTTGATGCGGTGTACGCCCTTCCACTAAATATTCGATTTTTTTTCTCGTCAAATTAATATCTGTAATATATTAATGTCTATTAATGTTTAGCCTTCCATATCTATTTTTGATATGGCTTTAAAAATTAAAACAGAAAACACAGCCGTAGATCTAAACAATAGCAGCCGGACATATACTCAATATTGAAATAAAAATGAGCCCACAAAATCCCCCTCCCTCACACACAAAAAAAAGTCTTAACCACCCAGCCTTGAAGATGAATATGACACAATTTTATATGACTCCTGGCTCATGTACAAGATGGAAACCTCTCTCCATTTCAAGCACTCTAAGAATCGTAATTGAGCGTCATAGAACATATATATTTATCTTAACCTTTTATTCTTCTCTGTTCAAGATATGATTATTATTTTAATCAATACTATATGCTTTTTAACTCTTTCACTGTACATTTTTAACTTTTTAAAGTATTTTACGAGAGTTATTTTTTTCCGAGGTCCGATCGGTTGCGGAATGAAAACTCCCGTGAAAATCTAATGACGCTGTGAGCAGATGTGTTGTGCAGTCTTTAATATGCCTATAGCGTCAGGTCGCAGTTGTCAGTTCTGAGCGCGCAATGCGCACGTAAACATGCTTCAACCAAGTCTCGTCAAGTGCGGTCTGTCATTCGATTTCTACATACTGAGGAGTGTAATGCAACCGAAATTCATCGACGAATGAGTAATGTGTAAGGGAAAACTTTCATGAGTGCCATTCGCGGCCGCACACTTCAACTGCAACAAAGACGCTTCTGCAACGTTTTCAATGGGACGTGTTTGATCACCCATCATACAGCACGGCTCCCTCGGAATTCCATTCCTTTGTTCACATGAAACGCTAGCTAGGAAGGCGGAAGTTTGGCTCAGACAACGAACTGCAGACCAATGTCGAGAACTGGCTGAGAGCACAGGAGGCAGCCTTCTATGACGAGGGTATTGGAAAGTTAGTACCACGCTACGACAAATGTCTCAGTCGGAACTACGACTATGTATGGAACATTTTACGACCGATCGGACCTTGGAAAAAAAAATAGCTCTCGTATATCACTTGCTTTTAGAGAATTGTATTTGTTCGTAATATCTTGCAGATATTGATTTTACTTTTTGTCGATTCACCTTGTTTGGCGCAGCATAGCAACATCTGGCTTTTGCGCCAATTAAACACAGCATTCACTCACATTACTCGAGTCGTAGATCTTTAAAAAGTCTCGGAGTCAACATGAAGACAATAAAGGAGAAAAACACAATTGTAAATAACGTCTACTCTTCTGATTATGATTTAGAATTTTACGAAATGCGTTGAATGTGGAAACCTGAGTCTAGTGTTGAAAGAAACAAAATGAATTGTAAATAATTACAACCAAATGTGTGAAAATTTTGTTTAACTAACTTAAGAAGTTTAATCAATTAAATTTGGCAACTGTACTCGCAATTATTTATTTCTAAAGCATTGTTTTGTTTTGTATTTTTATATTAATCGTTACTGTGAATCTTTTTAAATTTATCTGGGTAAAGAGACGATGGATTTATATTATTCGTTCGGCGTAAGCTCCAATTTAGTTCGCAATATGACATTCTACGATGATAAGACGCTAATTTTGGTCACTGGAAAAGTGTATGTACTTTTTCATTTAAGAACTCTTGATCAAAGGGTTATCGAGGTTGTTGAAAACTGCGAAGTAACCGCCTTAAGTAGGTGTGAAAAACATTTAATACTTGCTGTAAGAGATAGACCAGCGTCTGTTTACTTATTCAATATTGAATCTTCAACCAAAAAATTGTTTCGTGGACCTATCAGAATGAAAAGCGACGTTTATCTCTGTGTTTCTGCTTCTACGAATCTAAAATTTGTGGCCGCTCAGGGGTGTGAACCAGATTGGCTTTTGGTGATTTGGCTGTCAATCACACGAGAAGTAGTCGCTGTATTAAATCCAACTTCCGAAAGACCTGCATGCGTAGTACATGATATATCTTTCAACGCTGGTGAGAGAGAAGAGTTAGTGGTTATTGGTAAAAATGTTTTTAGGTTGTACGAATGTCAGGATCAAGAAAAGTCCGAATCGATTAATTTCTCCGAAGTAATCTTCGAAAAACATGAAGAAGGGCATGAATACTTCTCAATAGCTTGGCCACAGAAAGAAAATTTGGCTGTTGGCAACTCTAAGGGCGAAATTCTGTTCTTCCGTGGTATTGATTTAGTGCACAAAATATCTGTCTTGGATATGTTGCCAAACACTTCCCTAAATGATTCTATGCGTGTAAGTAGTGATTATCAAGCTGTGACTTGTTTAGGATGTACTCACAACGAACTCTTATGTGTGTTTGCTGGAAGTACGCTCGTCATATACAAAGGGGAAGCACTGTCTCAGTATGCATTCAGTAGATGTGTATATATTTCATCACCGAAACTTAAGCTTACATTTCCCGGAGAACTCATTGGTCTTCGTGATTTTATTATGTGGTTCGATTTAAGTCCTGATAATAGACTGATATGTGCCACAACTGCATATGGACAGCTTCTATATTTGGACTTAAAGAAAGACGAGGAAAACAATAGTTTTAAGATCCTTTTGCCACGGCAACATAATGGTCCTATTATAGCGATGGATGTTGCTAGAGGTAGACCGCTTGTTGCTACTTGTTCCGAACAATCCGTCATTTTGTGGAATTATGAAACAAAAGAGCAAGAGTTGATCATGAATTTCAAAGATCCTGTATTGGGCTTAGCTATTCACCCTTCTGGATTGTATTTAGCTTTGGGCTTTAGTTTCTATGTAAGAATTTGTATTATTTTGTACAACAAATTGCTAGATTGCAAAATGTTGAATTCGAAGGACTTTTCTCGCATGACGTTCTCCTGTGGAGGCCACTTGTTGGCCGTCGCAAGTCACACGAGGATCGAAGTTTATGATTTCTTAACTCTCGTGAGATTAGCAAAATTAGAAGGCCATGCTGGTCGTATTTCATCATTGATGTGGAAAGATGATGACACAAGACTTATTTCAAGTGATTTGCGTGGCATAATTTGTGAATGGGATGTCATATCGTGGTGTAAACTTTGGGAAAATACTGCAGTCACCTCCTATTCGTGTCTTGACGTTGTTTCGAATAAGAACGCTGTACTTGCTATAGGCTCGGATAAAATTCTGAAATGTATTTCTGACGGAACTGTGCAGTGGGAATTCGAGTATTCCAACAGGTTGAATGTGATTGCTGTTTGTTCTGATGGGACATTCGTCTACACTGGCGCGGGCGATGGAAGTTTAGGAAAAATTTCGCTTCCATCTCTTGATGTTTGGTTTAACGTATTTGCTCATAGTGGAGAAATAACTGAGATGGTATTTAATTCTACAAATCGAATACTGTTTACTGTGTCAAGGGACGGGCTACTTTTTGCTTGGAAGACGGGGATGTCGATTGAAAATATTGTCGAGACAACATACGGGAATTCTGTTTTTACTAGTGTGTTCGATCTTTCTGGACAAAAGCAGAAGGTCGAACTTCTTCAAATGTCTATGAAACAATCTGCTATAGCCTATGAGTGTGATATGAAGCTTGACATGTTAAAGCACGAAAGAGAGATGCGGAACATGCTAATCGATCACGAACTGGTCGTTAAAGGTCTGAATAAAAAAATAGCCGTTCTGAAGGAAGAAATAGAAATTCTTTTTTTCGATTCTTACTTCCCTGAATTGTTGAAAAATCTCGAAGACACGAATAGGCAAACGATGTTTGATCATGCTGAAGAACTGAACGCGGCGTACGAGAGAACCAGCGCGTATATCCAAGAAACGCAGGAAATGATAAAAAAGCACGAAGAAGTATTAGGAGCCACGGAAAAAGATTACACAGAAACATGGGCGTATGAGCTGAATAAGGAAGAAGAAATACTGACGCGGATTAAAAATCTCGAGCACTCCATTTTACTGGAACAGGTAACTTCTATTAAGGAAAAAGAAGCTTTCGAACGAGACAAAAGGAGAGTTCAGGAAGAGTCAGCCGCTCAAAAAGCTCTTTTCAAAGAAACCGAAAAAGTGAGGATTGAAAACGATAGACGTGAACTGGAGTTGTTAGAAAAGGAAACAAAGAAACTGCGTCATATGACAGTCCTCATGCGAGAAGACGCTTGGAGGAAGAGAAAAATCGCCTCGGGTGAAGTGGATCACGACATCAGCGAAAAACTGATTTCCATTGACGTTCTTCGAAAGGGATTTCTCAGCTTGGAAGACAAGTTGAAAGCGAAACAAAAAATCGCTCTGAACCAAGACGTTAAGTATTTCGAATTGAGAAAAAACGTCGGGAATCTTCAGAGATCGCATGCTATCTCAAGAAATATCGTGGAGAGATTGCAATCCAATATCGAGAAAGTCGTATCTGAAATGAAATCTGTGCAAAAAGAAGTGGGAAAGGTTAAAGACTCCATTCCAGTGGTGGAAGAAAAAATTCGATTGACGAGCGAATACTGTACGACTTTAGATAAGAAACTTCGTGAAACAATTGACGGGTTCAGAGACAAAAGAAGCCTGCTGCTCGACAATGAAAACATTCTATCGAGGTATAAATCTCTGCTGCATGAAAGTCTGTCCCAGACTTGCGATGCTGTGGAACTGCGTAAAAATATACTGCACCTATTCGACCAGATCAAGAGTGATGTGGATGAAACATTAAATCCAAATTTGAAAGCCGAGTTTTCTCGCCAAATCGAGGCATTACGCGATACATATCGATATATCAGAAGCGACCCCAATAAAACAACGAAACAGCAGTCTATGGCAGAGTTTAAACTGTCGCAGGAAAATTCGAAACTTTTGACTGAAGTCCACGAAATCCAAAAAGAACAGCAAAGTCTTCGGGACACGATCTTCCAGATGGAAGTAGCCATGGGCATGCCTCACACTAGACTGGCGAAGATCACTAAAAAAGTGGACGAGTTGAGGGATAAAATTGAATTTGTGGTATCTGCCTTGAGCAAGAACAGAGAAGAAAAAGCGAAGGAAATTGTAAGACTTGATGCACTTTTAGAAGAGCAGCAGTCCGAAATACGTCGTCTTCAATCTGAAATTAAGAAGAAAGAAGAACAATAAATATATCTGTTTGTGAAATGCGTGTTTATGAAAAATGTTACTACGATTTCAGTTAACCCTAAAAAGGTGTCATGGGTGTAATTTCTCTCACCCCAGTAATTAAATTTTATTTTATAAATTTAATAAAGACATGAAAATAAGATTAAATCTATATATATATATATAAGCGAAATACCACTGACTGACTCATCACGAGATCTCTAAGACTATACAACCAATTGACTTGATATTTAGCATACTTACTCATTTTACGATGTAGACGCTCACTATGAACGAATTTTAAGAAAGTCTTATCCAAAATGTAATTTTCATCCGTTCATCTACTCTTATCCCTCTGTTATGTCATTTTTGGCGACTTTATCGCCAAAAAAGACATGACCGACGCCAAACGGAATATGTTTTTTTATATGTATGCTGTGTATTGTCACCCATTAAGTTTACTTGGTGAGATTTACGCGTGCGGAATGAAAAAAATGCCAAATAATTTAATATTAAAGCGCTGATGGAGGATTGGCAAGATTTTGGCGAAGGGATTCTTTATGTGAAATTTCGTGCATGTCGAAATTAGGAAACTTACATATTCAACGATGGAAATAAATGAGTTTGGAATAAATTGCGTTTCTGAATTTGGAATGTGGTTTAGCTCCAAAACTCAGCGGGATTTTGAAAAACACTAAAATGGCGACTTTTTACGGAGTAGCACACATGCAAGACAATCTTCGTTAACTGGAGGACCTCGCTACATGCATGAACGAACTGAAGACGCTATGACAAACATAAAATATTTTGGACGGCCCCGACTTGCACGACTTATTTTTAGGATTGCAGTCACTTGCAATCCTAAATGATCAAAAATCAAAATGTCGAGGCAAGAGCAAAAATCTTATTATAGACACGATGCCACTGCGTGACATTTCATTTGAAAGTTAAGCACATGATAAATATTCTGACAAAAGGTTTCATCTTGGCAATACTAGGTAAAACATGTATTCGACGGAATGAATTTTATCCATGTTATATATAACACATCGATCAATAACTCCCGAGTCTAAAATTGAAAACAACATTTTTTTTGCAAAATTTTTTTTTATTCATCAACATAACACCTTTTGTTAATCACCTTTTAGGGTGATACAATCGTTCCAACGCTTTTCCGAATTTTTTTCTTTTTTTTTTCGCAAGAAATCTTTTTTGTTGCGAGTAAATAGCGATAAACAGCTTTCTGAATCATCGACTCGTTGCTGTTTTTGTTCCATCGAAAGCAATCGCGGCACCCACTTGGAAAAAACCTTTTTCACTTCACTTCAAAAAACCTTTTTCCTGGTCCGATCGACTTAAAATTTTGACACGTTTCAAGCAAAGGTTAGTACTCTAGAAAGACCTGGTTACTGGTTTACTACGAGCGCCATCTCTGGGTTAGTCTCGGGAGTTATTGATCGATGTGTTATATACGGGGTGACTTTTTACTTTTTTTTTTTTCTCATGTATTTGAATGTCGAGGATCATCATTATTATGGGCAATCAATTTCTTAAAATTTTAAATTTAGATTATCATTAAAGTTTTAAGAATTGAAAATTTTCTTGATATCTTACGTATAGGTTCCAAAATATTATATTATCGTATGTCCAGCGAAGCGGGCGGGTATCAGCTAGTATATTATAATTACATATTTCTTGAAAATTTATTATTAGTTACTGCGAATAATATTGCGAATGATAAGCATTTCTTCGTCACCTAAAATTTCAGCACTTTCTCCCGTGACGTTATAAGTTAAATCTGCATAATAATTCCCATCGTCTTTGCATTGTCGTCATATTGTCCTCATAATCGCTAAATTCATGCGTTTTTTGCATAATTTTATCCATTTCGTCTTTTTTTTTCCTTCGAGAACCTCATATTATAAAAGTAAAGTATTATCACGGTATTAAAATAAGTAAAATAAAATGAATAAAAACACTTCTAAAATAATATGCTTACCTATCAGCTTATAATTGTCTTACTCGATACAAAAATTATAACTACGACACTTGACAACAAAGGAAATCTTCTCGAAGTAATTTTTTAAAAAACGCTTACGGTATCAGGGGGTGAAATATCACCACCCCAGATCAGTTTTCTTTTTTGTGCAGTTAACAAACTACAAAACAAAAGTTAATTTTTTCATGATAACGGTATCCCTACTGACACCTTAAACGATTACAGGAAAAATCAGTGTTGCCAATAATTCGTTTTTTTTTTTTAATAATATTAGAAAAACAATCGAGATGGGGTGATTTTTTCACCCATGATAACCTTATAAGGATTAAAAACTAAAATAGTTGTAGTGACGTCAAAAGATAGGTTACGCCTATACTGAAAATTATAATTTCTTACTCTCCTGTTACTATTTTAGTTTCTTACTCACCTATTACTATTTTAGTTTTTTAATTATTTTATTCATAATTTTTATGTTTAACTTACTATACTTTGGCATTACTCTACTAATTGGCGGTTGTATTTTGGCGCCACAGAAAATAACTATTCATAATGAATAAACTAGTAATTGATAGAATATGGAGAGAATGTAAAAATGAAATTTGAAATATATGCCCCAAAATAACACATGGATCAATAAGTCCCGAGACTGTGCGGTCGTTTTTTTGCGATTTCCTCCTTCAAACGCACCAGCAAGTCAATATAATAATCACTGTTGATCGATTTACCTTTTTCGAGGTAGTCAATGAAAATCACGCCATGCGTATCCCAAAAAACTGACGTCATGACTTTGCCAGCTGACTGCTGCGTTTTCGGACGCTTC
>BMAW01114999.1:64299-85964 GCA_019974015.1 Nephila pilipes | reverse complement strand
AAAGAAATTCTAGACTTTTGACTTTTATTAAGACTTCCATTTGACAAATTACTTTATTCATATAAAAAAAATTTCTTGAATTTTATTTTTTATTGTAAAATTATTAGACTAGAACTATAGTATTATTTTGGAAACTGATATGGAAAAATGAAATTTGTTTCCTATACCACTAATTGGGGTTAGCGGCCGTGGGGGCTGAGTGGTCATGGTCAGCGTTATTTCTGTCCACTCGCGGGTTCAAATCCTGTTTCCGCCAAGGCTAGTCATGCAGTGGGGATGATACGTGTTATATCTGTCGAGGTTCTCACATTGGGATGGTATGGAAATTTGGCGACCGAGGTGCCAGCTTAGGTGTCATCTTCGTCACCTGATCGAGGCTCAAAATTACGAGGTCCGTTGTCAATAGCCCTTGTGTTCCTTCTCTAAGTGTGATGGCCGCGGCAGCCTAGTGGTCATGGTTTCAGATTCGTAGCCGGCGGTTTTCTTTCAGTAGCGGGTTCGATCCTTGGCCGCTAAAGACCCGCCGTGTAGTCGGGGCTGATGCACGTTAAATCCGTTGGGGCCCTAAGTCCTCCCATTGGCTTGGTGTGGAAGTTAGGAGAGGGTGGTGCGCCAGCTCAGGTGTCGTCCTCGTCATTTGACCGAGGTTCAAAATGACGAGGTCCGTCGCCAATATCCCTCGTGTTGCTTCTAATGCGACATTAATAAAAACTAATCTAAATCTCTAAGTGTGATATCAATAAGCAAACACCCGAGTCGTTCTATACGATTTTATCAATTGGAATGTGGCCCGCGGTAGCCTGGTGGTCAAGGTCGTGGACTAGCGACCGGCGGTTTTCGTTCAGTCGCGGGTTCGATCCTTGGCCGCCAAAGACCCGCCGTGTAGCCGGGGCTGATGCACGTTAAATCTGTTCGGGGCCCAAAGTCCTCTCGTTGGCGTGGTGTGGATGTTAGGAGAGGGGGGTGCCAGCTCAGGTGTCGTCCTCGTCACTTGACCGTGGTTCAAAATTACGAGGTCCGTCGCCAATAGCCCTCGTGTTGCTTCTAGTGCGACGTTAATAAAAGCTAAACTATCAATTGGAATGTAAAAAAGTGCATCCAAAAGAACAAAGATAATGAAAGTTTCTACGGTAAAAATTTTTTCTTCCGATTATCTGTAAAAAAATTTTTTTACCCCAATTTTAATTATTGGTTTGCGGGTCTTTAAAATTTTTCTTTAATATTTTCAAATCTCGTGCAGAAAATGTAATTCCGCAGAAAACCCTTCATTATTTTTTGATATTCTTGATGCACTTTTTGCGTTCAAATAGATAAAATAGTAAATATTTGAGGATGATAGTAGAAATTACTTAGGATCAACTTTACGTTCACGAAATCAAAATGGCTGGTTAATAACTTTTCTTTTCTCGTAAAAGGGACTCGTCGTTTTTAATAGCACCTGGTAAATAATCATTCCAGACACAACATCAGATTTTCATTTTAGTATTGATGATTCTTTTTGTTGAGTTAAATGACTTAGGTCTCGGCTGAAAAGTAGAAAATATTTTTCTCGAGCTCTTTCGTGCTTGAAAACATCCGTTATTGATGGCATGCTCTCTTTCCGTATTGTGTATTTTCTATCCGTGTAAAAAGGTTTCCTTATTGCCTTTGCGTTTAAAATAGCAGTAAAATTTATTTTATTATCTTCACGTGGGAACTTAAAAGGTAATAAATAGCGTTTTTGCAAGCTTCTATTTAACTTTCTGAGTTTATAATGTATGTTTGTAAAACAAACTGTTTATCCAGTTCAAAATTTGTGCGCGAATTTTTACCACTTCATATCATCCGATCCAGCTGAAATTTCGCATATTCTCATTAATAACTCTAATAAAATACAGTATTATGGTATTCCCAAACAGTGACAGATTTAGTGCGGGGGGTGCGCACTTAACAGCGTCCAATACAGTTGTAGATTTGCACACTAATTAGCTCACGTAATTGATTTTTAATTTTACATTTCAAAATAAAGAATAATTAAAATATAAGTAATTTTTTTTTTTAGATTTTGGTAACAGTATACATTTGAAGAAAGTTTTCTGAATTAACCTAATTAAATTTTGCATACAAATGTAAATTTTATGATCTTTTGGGGCATCAAAATTAGAAAAATACCCAAGACAAATTTTGTTAGTGTATATTTTTAATGTCAAAAGAGGGCATTTTATACAAACATAAGCAAAAATTAAGACTTGCCGCAAAACATGGTAACTCTAATGAAAGTAAATATATTGTCATTTTTAAAACGTTTTTACAACGTTTTTCTGAATTTCACTTGGTGTGTGTGTGTGTCATCAAATTTTCGATCGTTAATTTAACCAACTTCCCATCAAGCTAGAGCTTTGAAATTTTGGGAATCGTTCGTACTCGCCTAACAATGCAATATTTAGACGTTTGCGGCAAGTTTTAACTAATATTTCAATAATTTTAATAAGTCAAAATATTCTTTCCCCTCTGCGCTTTTAGGATTGAGGAAAAAATTTCTTTCCCCCTCTGGGAACACCGGACACTCCCCACGACACATGAGGTATCGTAAAACTAACAAAGGGGAGATAGTAAGGGTAGAAAGAAAGAAAGATTCCAATATTTGGCGCCTTGTCTTATCACAATAATTTTTTCTGAATTCTGGTTCCCCTTTTTTTTAATAGAATGACTTACAAACTTTCAAATGCATGTTTTGATTTTATGAGTATTATGAATTTTTTAATACGCTCACAAATGTCTGTTTTTAAGTAAATTTTAAAGTTAAAAATAACTAACAGTTTTAACTAATATTTCAATAATTTTCTTTAATAAACTTTTCCACCGTATAAAAACGTTGTTTTTAAAAACGAAGGTTTTTATATCAAATTTTATGTAAATTGAACAACACAGAATATAGCCTTAACAACGGAATAGATTATTATTTTGATAGTATAGCCCTTGCGTAGAAAGCTATGGTTTATACCAAAAATTGTGTTTTGAAGGTGTTCTGTCACCTTAAGCGTTTATTTAAAGATGGACTAAAAGATATAAAAATAATTTTTTAAACGTAAAATAAAAATTCAATTCTTGAAAGCTTGAGGTAGTTAAGATGTTTTCTAGGCACAATTACCGATAAATAACCGTTGGTGCATACTTATATATGAAATAAAAAAAAAAGTATAAAAAGCTCAAAAAGCTTTTATAAATTGTATTACATTAAAAAAATATTTTTATACCTTTTAATCCATCTTTAAATAAAATCTTGATTAAAAAAATTATCACTTCTGTTATTTATTTATGATGTGCCATCCTTTCTCAAAATACATAATAAATATATGTTTTTTTTTTTTTTTTTTTTACCTTAATAAATAAAACTGTTCTAATCTGAAATCCGGAATAAAAAATTATTTTGAATTTTCATTCTTTTCCGAATTTATTGTATTCAAATTCGGTATTTTGACTATAATTCATAGCGATGATGTGTATTCGAAACTATTTGCTAGAATTCTTTTGATTTTTTTTTTCTTGTTATAGAACGTATAAGCTGATAATGCATTTGTTTTTAACGTATAAATTTATTTGCATGTACATAAGTTATTTTGAAATAATTTAATAATATTTTTATTTACTTTTTCTGCTTCTTCAGTTTTTTTTTTTTTTTTGTGAGTCATTTTAAACATTTTTCTGTTTCGGTTCAGATTTTGTGTATCTTTTAGAACTTTCGTAATATTGAGGAAAAGAAAATAATACAGCATTTGTATAGCATTGTTTTGGATGATGCTGTTTCATGCACGGTTTCACTTGTCTGATTTTCTTGGATGGAATCCAAACAACCTAAAAGCGTTATGAGATATTAAAAGCTTTGGCATTGGTTAATAATGGAAATGCCGTTCTCAACTTCCTGTAAACGTAGTTTGTTTTTGATTTGAATGAGTCCCACCTACACATGTTTTACTTCTTGTCTGAATTACCTTTTGTCATGAATTTCGTTTTTTAACTTTTTCTTGTTTAAAGTAGGAAGAACTATGCAAAAGATAGCAAAAATCTGTAAACCGTACAAAAGATAAATTCTTATAAAATTTTTAAAACAGTGAACAAAATGTGTTGAAAAGTTTTTATCGGAACTATTACTGCATTTAATTATGTTCATTGCATAAGTAGTGTGTCAAAAATATGTTTAGAATGATGCGTGGTGTAGAGAAAAAAGGATTTTTTTTTATGGCAAAAGCATGGGTGATAAGCAGTTGCATAAAACCAAGTGATTAACAAAAATGTAGCATGATTAATTAAAAAAGGACAATTAACATATATGGAGATAAAAAAAATATTGATGCACTTGCTTTAGCAAATTATCTTCAAACACTAATATGAAGATAACAAAATTGCGTTTGATCGACTGGTGACAATTTCTGGATACAAAGATGGCCAGGATCCAAAAATAAAACAATTTATTTTAAATAAATATTTCATATGTTAAGAGTAAATCAGCTAACGATAATTTAAAGGGGCTGTGGAAACCAAATACACATTCCAACTGCGAAAACTCGAATCGAAACAAAAAGAATTTCGTCATCAATCGGCCAGAACCTCCGTCGCCAGTTCAATTTTTCTTTTTCATGTTCGATTTTCCCTGCTCGTTTTTTCAATCACGGTTTCAGTATTTAGGCGGTCGCCTCATCAGCACAATGGTTAGCGAGCTTTAGATATTTCCTGGGATCCTTACTTAAGGCTTTTGGAATAAAGTCCCGTTATCTAAATGGTTTTATATTTGATGCTATTGAAAGTTTTAAGTTTAAATTAATTTTTTTAAAGGAGAACTTACAGACTTCTGAATGTGCTTAATAACAACAATTTTGACTATTGAAATCTTTTTATTTTCTATAGCATATATTTATCCAAATTTAGTAATAGTAATTGTCGAAACTTCAAAAAGTCACAGATGTCATTTTATTTACGTATTCTACTTGCACAATCTACGTGTATGTAATACTTATGCCTTGATGATTTCAAAATATACATTATTTTACCCACTTAAATGATGCTACTCAGACTAAAAAGTTGTGAAAATATTTGGAGATTAAAAAAAAAAAAATGCTTATTTCTAAATAAATATAACCATTGTTTCTAAAATTAACTTAAATTGAATTAGCTACCATTTTGAATTCGTGAACGTCATGTTTATCGTATCTTTTCAAATCCAGACTATTATCTCTTCATATATAGATAATAATATTTAGTGGTATGCAATAAAAAGAAGCAATTGAAAGAATAAAAAAGTAAGGTACTGTGTACTTTTCCCTGTAAATTTCAAACACACGTTTATATATATATATATATATATATTTAAAGATTCGTTAAAAGAAATGTAAATTCTTTGAAGAAATTGAAAACATTTGCTAAATTTGAAGGAAAAATTTTACCAAATAGAAACCTACTGATTGGTATTTTTTAAGTAATTTTTTATTTATTTTTGCATTCCAATAAATACAGAAATCTAGTTTTCAGCAGGTAATTAGAGAGAGAAGTTACAATTAGCATGACGTTTATATAATTACAAAATAGTTATATAAATGAGGTTTTAATACATTATGGATTATTAAATGCTGCATGATTAAATTAAAGCTAACCCGAGATATCTTGCAGTTTAAAAACAGTTTTTCACAAGTGAACAATCTCATATAAATTAATAATGAGCAATTAAAGTTTCTTTTTTCGACATAACAGTAATCGAAAGCAGTGGAGTACCCGGGGGGGCTTGCAAAAGGACATATGCACTCCCCTCCGAATATTTTTTTTTCTTTCTTGAATTTGAAATATTTAAGAATAATTTTTTTTGGTTATGCTATTAAACATGTTTTACACTTTTTTAAAAAAATAAATGCCTCCCCTTCCCCCCATGCTCAAATTTTTTTCATCATCAAGGGAAAAAATTATTCCATCTAAACCAATTTCTGAGAATGAGTAGAAAAATCTTTGATATCTCTGAAGCTGGGAGGGGTGCATCCCTGAAAAATGCACCTTCTCTCCCCCCCCCAAATGCTAATTTTATTCTCATGATATCTTATTTATCTTTACTTTTTAAATTTTATAACTTGATAAAATTATATCAATACCTGAAAAGTTTTAAATAGGAGAAATGAGATTGATGTAAAATATTATTTATTTTTTATCAAGTAGTAATTTTAAACTAAAAATAAATAAATGCTCCTGTCAGGGCAATGACGATATGCACCCCCAAAAATTATTTTCTGGGTGTGCCACTAGTTGAAAATTATCTAATGTATTCAATTGACTAGAAGATTAGTTTTTTTTTCTTATTTGCGATTAAAAAATATAATTTAAAAGTATTGAAATGTTTCTGAAATGTCTAGAGAAATATTATTTGTTATAAAAATATAGAATTAAAAAAAAAATGTTTTCAAAATAACAAAGAAAAAAAGCATTGACTGGAAAGCTCTCCGTTAAATTTACCCCTTTTAAATCTCCAGGTATGCATATGTAGAAATAATCTAAGGGCACAAATTAAAAGGTAAGTTAGGTCCTACTAAGACAGAAAGGTTATTACAGAGAGAAATAACATCGGTAAAAGATGAGTTTTTTGAATATGGGTTTTCTTTCAAACTTCACACTTCGCGTAACATAATTTTTTTATACAAGAAGAAATATAAATTCTAAAAAAGTTATGTGCAAAGTTTTGCAAAGAACAGATTTAGTCACCCAAGTTGCGCTTTTTTTGTTTTTATAATTATTATTAAATTACTCAATTAAATGCAAAAATTAATGTCAACGATGGAATATCGAGAAAGGGACAATAGTAAACTTTTCCGATATTAAAATTAAAGCAAACGATAAATTATTAAACGATAGATTTGGCGAGAAACTTGGCGTAAAATTTAATTCTTTAAATAATTAATTTTAATCAATACATTTTTATTAATTATAGTTAAATTATCGTATTGTCATCCAAAACAATCGAGTTTAGAAAATTTCGGCTCACTTGAGCGCTTTAAAACGTGAGAAAAAAAAGCTTTTAATGTTTTGAACCAGAACGAAGTTACAATGTGAGTTAAAGAAAGCCCATTGAAAATAAGATGTCATCAACTATTTTCCCTCTCCCTCATAACCTTTACATTCAAGTTTTTTCACCGATACCAAAAAACCCATTCGTAATCTATTCTCATAAATATCTTTATTTTTATTTGCATAGGGGCTCCCGTTAGACGCGACAAGTAGTAAAATTTCCCATCCAATTGTATTTCGCACTCCCCAGCTGCTTGTTCTGGTTCGACTAGGACGCTTGCCAGACTCGTGCGCGCACGGTGACCTAAAATTAGAGTCAAGGATCCCAGACGACTTTCCCGTGTGGTGACCTTTCCGAAAAACCTCCCTTGACTCACATACTTCGCATTTCTCAGTGAAATACTCGTATTGATTACAATGACATTGCGGTTGCCGTCAACCTTGTTAATAATCGGTGATTGATTTGGGTGTCGTTGTATCAGGCTTCCACGGTAAGGGAATGTCTCGTGATAGTTACTTTTGTGGGAATGATTAAAGATAAGAAAATAATTCCTGGTTTGGGTGGAAAGTTCTAACAGGGAACAAAAGGCCTAACGTGGCCCTCCAACGTTGGTGTTTCTCGCGTTAGTTACTTTGGTGGATATCACTGGTTCTTAAACTTTCTAGATATGCGACCCCACTTTCATACATAAAATTTTTTAACGACTTCCTCCCTTCGAACCATAAGCCTCCATGAAAACAAACTGAGTTACTTAATTTTAAAATTAATAAATAAATGAATTTAAATTTTATATATTGTAATTCTTTTGGAAATTAAATTGAAAAACTCATAATTTTTACACAAGGGCTATTGGCGACGGACGTCGTAATATTGAACCTCGGTCAAGTGAAGAGAATGATATCTGAGCTGGCACCTCCCTCTCCACTCTACGCCAATGGGAGGAATTTGAGCCTCGACCAGATTTAATGTGCATCAGTCCCGGCTGCACAGTGGATCTTTAGTGGCATCAAGGTTCGAACCCACGACTCGACGAAAGTCGCCGCCAGTAGTCCGCGACCATGACCACTAGACTATCGCGGCTACTATGCTCAACAAAATGTCTGAAAAGAGCTAGTTTTTAAGTTTGTTACGAGCGTACAAAAATTAATGTAAGAAAATCCCATTTTAATGAGACAGGTTTTTTGCTGTGTATCAAATTAAACTTTTTTTGCAGTAATTTCACATTGATGGATGTAAAGTGTCTTCAAAACTTTTCAGCGCTGAGTGACATTTGTATTTAATTAGCTTTATAACTGAAAAAGTCGTTTCACATTAGTATGTAGGTTGAATGACAGAAGATCGTTTTATGTCATTTCAAAAATTGTGAGAAATTCAGGTCCAGTACCTATCCAAAATTTAAGGATTTTTGTTAAACATCTGAATTGCTATGCGACACCGCTAAAATTATGCGCATATAGTGATATTTTTTCAAGATATAAAAGATTTGCATTTCGCCTTAACCACTTATCATGATTGTATACTTGTGCTACATAGAAAATCTAATGTATTAAATTAAAGATAACGAATAGTTTGCGAAAGTTCATGTATCTAAATTAAATTTTCGCGCATGTGGAACCCTATCATTTCGCTTTATGACCCCATTTTGGGTCGCGACTCACAATATAAGAAGCGCTGGTGTCACCAATAGCCCTCGTGTTGCTTCTAGTGTGACGTGAATTAAACCAAACCAAATAAAGAAGCGCTGGTGATGATCAAAGATAAGAATTTTTGGTTGAGTGAAAAGGTCTAATATATGGAACAAATTCCCTGACATAGTCTTCCATAGTTGATGTTTCGTAATTTCTAGTTTTAGTTACTTTTGTGGAGATGATTAAAGATAAGAAAATAATTCCTGGTTTTTTTTTTTCTTTTGGGTGGAAACATCTTACACGAAACGCGCGAAAATTTTATGTTTTGACCTTTCGTAAAATGAACTCCTTCCGGTACGATTCAATAATGAATAATTTTGCATGAAGTAGCCATTTAATTTTTATTGAGAAAAAAAACGGGTTTCATTTTATAATTCGTACATACATTGTGAATGAAAATTATATTATTGATTTGAATAGACTCGTTATTCCATGTGGAACTTAAAAAAGAAATGACGAAAACTCATCATAACTGCTGTAATGATCTTGATGGTCAAAATCTTGCATTACTCACTTCTATTGTGATTATTTCACAACGTTTTTCTTTACTATAATATATATCATGCCAAATCCTGTCGTGCACGAATATTTAAATAGTCTCTATACTAAAGATGTCCAGTTCTGTCAGCAAGAAAGAGTTACTCAAAATAAATTTTGTAACTTTCGTTTTTTATTCATTTTCAGAAGCAAAATAATAAATAAATCTTTTACAAAAAGCTATATCTTATTGCATTCTACAAAACTGCGAGACAAAATTCGAACAGTAGAATTATAATTTCTACCTATTATCTTTTCCGAATCAGTTACGAAAACAGTTATAGCAAGCGATTCATTTAAACAAATATTATGTATTCCACATCCAAACGATTAGGCTTTTAAAAACCAAATTACTGAATTGAATATTAAAATTAATACAAACGATAAGATATGAAAGTAGATAATAAATTTTTATTCAGATGTTAAAATAAAAACAAACGATAAGATTTAAGTCTTAAGAAATGTTATTTCTAGGGTAGAAGATTATTCATTAAAATTTATATATATATAATTTTCATAAGCACAATAATATATATATATATATATATATTGACTAATGTTCATCCTAATATTTACAAGAATGATATCCGACTAACAAAGTTTTGGCTGTGATTTATACCTAGTAGTTCTAACGATAAATTACATGTGATAATGATATTTACAAAATAATAAAAGGAAATACAATATTGCCAGATTCAATACAATAGAAACAATTTATTTTTAGCATATTCAAATGTAGCTTTAGTCCCATGACGAATATAGCTTATTATTGTATGGTATGGCATGTTTACAAAGGATTAAGGGTCCCTGAGTTTTAGCTTCATCATACAACTCCGTCAAAAATTTGAATAATAACTGTTATTAATTTAAAGCGAAAAAAAAATATTTTTAAAAACTTCCTTCTTGGCAATATTTTTTTATTTTATTTTATTTTACTTTAACTTTGAGTTTTAGTGGCTTTTGATGCATAAATATCAAAATAAGAGGAGAGAGAGGGAAAATTAAATTTTTAATCTTAATAAAAATATATTAAAGGAAAGTAGAACTACTAAAGTCGTTTTTAAAAATAAGTAAAGCAATTTATACTTCTTGATTGGAATTTGCAACGATCCGGAAGATTTCGTCGAAAAAGGAAGGAAGACCGATGGAGTATATATATTGGGATGAGTTGCGTACATGGAAATGATTTATTTCCTTTTGATAATATCGCTATTTTAAAGTAAAACATTATTAGTTTCAATTTGGTTATATTACGTACCAAGGGGTATCGCTTAGGCTTAATTATTACTCAAAAAGAAACCGAAATATCTGGATAAAATTAATTCTGCTTATTAATTGATCCTTATGTACATAATGTAGTAAATTACTGCAATTCATGTTGATTTTTTTTTTTGTTTGTTTTGTTTTTGTTTCAGAAAGCCGTTAATTAAGATAACCCGCAGTATGGATAAGATAGAGTTCAATCCACTGAGTTCTACAATAACGACCTTGAAAAGGTCAAAACAACGCTGCGAGAAATGTAGATGGTGATTACGCAGAGTAGTCTTTAGAATAATAAATTAAGAGTCTATCTCGATTATTTTTTTGTAATAATTACACTTAACGATACCCTGGGATAATAATTAAAAATTTACGATACAGCGGGTTACTCGTACTTTAATCTACGTCTTTCTGAAACCGAACACATCGACCCGAATAGCTGTGATTTACATTATGTACATAAGGATCAGTTAATAAGTAGAGTAAGTTTTGTCCAGATATCTGTGTTATATTTCTTAGTAATAATTAAATCTTAACCATATTCCCACATAAAATAGATATCAGATACAGAAAAGGGAAAATTATGATTTTAATTATATAAAAATAACGATTTAATTTTACAAATTTTTACATTTGTGTGCGTACGTACGTGTGTGTGTGTTGATGGTGATTTGAGTTTAATATTTACTCGCATTGCTTAGTAACTAACGTTTTTTGCAACCTAAGGCTCAGAGATATCATTGCCTTTTGAAAACATTAAAAATGAATCGTGGGTGTTGTAAAATAAGGCGATCTCATACTTATTTTTAGTGGGGGAATGGAGGGTGTGTGTGTGCTTAAAATTAATATTCGTTCTAACCTTCCTCTTCGAAAATTTTCAGATCTAAGCAATGAAAGAAAACTTAAAAAGTAGAAATTGTTTGATAAATTCTTTCTCAAATTCTGTGATCCGAAAATAATTCCTCCAAAAGAATCTTGATTCATAAGCTGTGGTGAAGTTGTTTGAAAGAAAAATAGTTGTCAAAATTTTTGTAAGATAAATACTTAAAGTCGTAGGACGGTTCTTCTTTGTGTACAAAGAACTGCTTTATTAATATCCAATGTCTGGAGGGGGAGGTGAATATAAAAGCAATATGAATCTAATAACTTATTTATTGTAATATATTCCATCAACATACAACTAATTATGGATTTCGATTGCACCCTTTCATAGATTGCGGAAGAATATTTTTTATATTTATTTTTATCCATTCACCTTTGCCGCGCCCCCCAAAAATAATTTAAATCATTTTGAATTTTATTTTCGAATTTTTTTTATCCCAAAAACTGCTGAAAAGTAAGTCTTCACGAACAATAAATGTTTACGATTATAATGCATATTTCCATTTCGTAATTGAGAGGAAGTATGTAAACCAAATACACCCTGTTATAATTTTTCTTGTGTTCGCCTTTACAGTCTCCTGGGTTGCCGCTCCTGCCTAGTGGTCGTGGACTCGCGACTGGCGTTTTTGTCGAGTCATGAGCTTGAGTTCTAATACCAATAAAGATCCACTTTGTAACAGGGCTTCTGCACATTAAATCTGGTCTTCCCGAGGTGTGGTGTGGAAGTTTGAAGAGAAAGATGCCAGCTCAGATGTTGCTGTCGTTACTTGACCGAGGCTCAAAATTACGAAATCCGTTGCCAATAGTTCTCTTGTTGCTTCATATTGTGATGTGAATAACCAATCACAATCGCATACAGTACCTTGGAGATATTTTTTACAGCGCTGGTATTTTGTACTCGAGGTGTATGGATATTTGGACGACTTTGAATGAGAATTGAGTAATTTGAAGTCTTCAAGAGGATTCGTCGTATCAAGTTGTGACGGCTGCCCATTCCGGGTTGCCTCTTGTGCCATAGCTAAACTCAATGTTTAAACACTAAGAATCAATAAGTCGATCAAAGAGACGTTAGAACAATAATTACACAATTTATTAGCTACTTGTTAATATAACAGCAATTATAAATGCTCTCCCGGACAAGGGCCTTACTGTCTTAACTCAATCTACCAGTAATAATCTAACTGACTCTTACCACTTAGCCTTCCTCGACTTCAAACATACGTTAACCAGCCGATAACTTATAGCAATTCTCGGCTCCGACTCTGGAACAATTGCTGAACACTGGAATCACTCTTCTTCTCGAACCATTCAACCTCTACTTCAACCTCTCTATCGTGACTCTCTGTCTGAGTTTATATACTTCCTAACTCTCCTGCTTCACTTCATTTCTACTTGCTTTACATAATCACATTTCATTTTTGATTGGGCAAAGATTGTTTAGCAAAAACAATCAATCTTAATTAAAAGTCCCCGAGGTTAGTGAAGAGAAACCGCGAATAGCCCAACGTCACAAAGTAATGGGCGGTTCCCTAAGCCATATGAAAGCAACTATGCAAAAGTACATGCGGCAACTACACTTTACAAAGTTATTTTTTGATCTCCCTTATATCCGGACAAGATCCTCATGAAGGACAGCTGGACTTGTTTGGAAAGTCAAGCAACCTTTCTATTTCTTATCAACTTTTTTTAAGAGTCCTGGGTAACCCCCCCCTTCTTGCCCCGGATGCTACAGTTTTGCAGATGTCATTTCCATTCCATTGTTGAGGTGCTCAGCGACCAATAACTAAGTTAATTAATCCTTTATTTTTGTGAGATAGCTGAATTATGTCCAGTGGTTTTGGAAGAGGCGTGGCCTATTTCATTCCACCCAAAATTTTCGAAGGGAAAGAACATCAGTTATCTATTAAATGTTCGATTAGAACATCTCGTCCGAGGACATAGTACTACTTTTTTTTAGTATTACTTACTATCGCCAAAAATGTCATGTTAACATAGCGATTGTAAATGCGACAAGTACTTTATCTGACTATAATAATCTTTAATACTTACACTAATTTATTAACTGCAATATACAAGATATCTAGAGGGTTCCAATTAAATTAATTGGAACCCTCTAGATATCTTGTCCTTTAACGCAACTTATCAATCCCAGCTGCAATCTGGTTGTTGCAAAGTACGTATAAGCGAAACAAAAACCCGCGACTGTCAAGGCTGTAACTGCGAAACAATATTGGACGATTGTGATATAAGCTCTTAACTCATCCTTATGGCATTAATATCTTTTAAACACTGTACTGCCACTTCTTGCACGCCATGTTATTCCATTTCCCGATTATTGGCTGAAGTAGGGTTGCACCCATTTCACCCTTTATGACATCTGAGTAGTGTCATGCCCTATCGTCATGATTTTCAACAGATATCGCATAAATTTAGTGACGAATCTTGTTTCAGTTTTGAAGCAAATGATCTTCATATCCGTACGTGTGGATGGAACCACCTTTCCAAAGCACACTTTGTCTTACAAATGTATACAGCCATTGCTACTGGTGAAAGGTGCTATGTCCTACAATAGATTTTCCCTCGAGACCAGCATTAAATTAGTTCATTGGTGGTATTTTGCGATCATTTTTGCTATCCTTCATAATACGAGATATTGCTAGAAAATAACGAGACTGACGACGTAAAATATTTTCATAAATGTTTGCTTATTATCGCCTTCAATATACATCTGTCATCTATCCCTACAAGGCTCCTTGCGATTCTTCTATTGTTCGAAACAGTGCTGGAAGTCTTCTGTCAGCTCCTTCAGAATGCTTGCCGCTTTTTCTTTCACGGCTTCAACGGACTCAAATCTTGTTTCCTTTTAATACATTTTAGGAAACAGAAATCGCATGGCGCATTATCGGGGAATAAGAATAGCCTAAGACTGGGATACTGCACTTCGCTAAAAGCCTCTTGAAAGACAATGCGGAATGACTTGCCCTTCCACAATTCTCGTTTTTTAAAACGTTTTTACGTATTTCACTTGGTGTGTGTGTCATCAAATTTTGGATCGTTAATTTAACCAACTTCCCATCAAGCTAGAGCTCTGAAACTTTGGGAATCGTTCTTACTCGCCTAATAATGCAATATTTAGACATTTGCGACAAATTTTTTAACTAATATTTTTTTTAATAATGCAGTTTAACCCAACCACTTGGCGCGATTTCAAAAATTGGCACCAAACGGCGATTTTTTTTGGCTGAACGTTAAGTCCGTAAAACGAACCAGGGTTGCCACTTTGGTAAAATACCGCCAAATAATTCTTGTCGCCAAGGGTGGTTGGGTTAAACTTCATTCCAACCATTTAATTTAGTTAGTTTTAACGTTTTTATGTATTTCACTTGGTGTGTGTGTGTATCAGTGTGTCATCAAATTTTCTATTGTTAATTTAACCAACTTCCCATCAAGCTAGAACTCTGAAATTTCGGGAACCGTTCTTACTTGCCCAACAATGTAATATTTAGATATTTGCGACCAGTTTTAACTAATATTTCAATAATTTTTTTCAATAAGCTTTGCCACCATATAAAAACGTTGTTTTTAAAAACGTTGGTTTTCATCTCGAATTATTCCTTATTCTTTCACGGAGTTCGGCAAGAACGTGAAGGTAGTAATGGTGATTAATAGTTTAACCTTCAGGAACCCAGTGAAGGTACTCAATCCCATGAATATCCAGAAAAAAAAACAATTATCATTGCATTGAATTTCGATTTGCTTATTCAAGTTTTTTTGGCTCTCTTTGAAGATGGGCTCTTCCAGTGCACGGATTGGAGCTTCGTTTCGGATCATAAATAAAAAGTCACGATTCATCATGCGTTATTATCCTTTCCATTAAGTTTGGTTCATTTTCAGTGGCATTCAAAGCGTCTGTACAAACATTTTTGCGAGCTTCTTGTTGTTCAAACAGGAGGAACATTTGCCACACACTCCTTGCTTGTTAAAATTGTTATGTAAAATTTGACGAAGGATTCTCTGTTTACTCCTACAGTCTCAGCATGAAAGTGCTTAAACCTCTCAGAAACACGTGCACGCGGTAAACATTAATTGCCATAAACTTCTCTCAATAAATTATAAGTTTCAGTAGCAGTTTTTCCAAGTTTCAAGGGGAATTTCACAACAATTCGTTGCTCACTTATTTTTAAGGCGAAACAAAAGAATAATTTTAATGCGAACGAATGCTACGACGATACGGATTTATTTACAGAAGCGGCGGAGACATTGCATTCGAAAGAGCGGACTTCATTCTAAACAGCTGTCATTTAGCGCATGCATACTTTTTTTAGCAGCATCATTCTCGTTGTTTAATAGATTCTTACATCTTTCCTGGGATCATTTTCGAGCATAAGAATGCTAGTTCCTATATATCGCACATGTATGGATTGCCGTGATGTTCGAAACTTTTTTTTTTTTTGTCCAGCATGATCTCTATATTTTTCGTCAACTCAACTTGTATCGGACATGACAAGTGGCCAGATCCGTGTACCATAGTATAAAGTTCTCGTGTAATAATTGATACATCTGAGGCAAAATCAATCGCAGAATAGAATAAGGACTGTATCATTTCATACCAAGCCGTCTACGATTATGTATCACAGCCAAGTGTGGTATCATTAATTACTCATGGTAACTTTCAGCATACAATTTATAGCCATTGTTGCATTTGATGGTCTAAAAATTGTAATCATTTCGTCCTTTTTAAAACGTTTTTATGTATTTCACTTGGTGTGTGTGTCATCAAATTTTCGATCGTTAATTTAACCAACTTCCCATCAAGCTAGAGCTTTGAAACTTTGGGAATCGTTCTTACTCGCCTAATAATGCAATATTTAGACATTTGCGACAAGTTTTAACTAATATTTTCTTTAATAATGCAGTTTAGCCCAACCACTTGGCGCGATTTCAAAAATTGGCACCAAACTTGAAGAATTTTTTGGCTGAACGTTGTCCGTAAAACGGACCAGGGTAGCCACATTTGGCAAAATACTGCGAAATAATTCTTGTCACCTGAGGTGGTTGGGTTAAACTGCATTCCAACCATTTAATTTACCGGATGAATTAATTAATTTTAGTTAGTTTTAACATTTTATGTATTTCCTTTGGTGTCTGTCTGTTTGTGTGTGTATCAGTGAGTGTCATCAAATTTTCTATTGTTAATTTAATCAACTTCCCATCAAGCTAGAGCTCTGAAATTTTGGGAATCGTTCTTACTTGCCTAACAATGCAATATTTAGATATTTGTGACCAGTTTTAACTAATATTTCAATAATTTTCTTTAATAAACTTTGCCACCATATAAAAAGGTTGGTTTTTATCTCGAATTATTTTTATATTTGTTTAACGCTTTTATAATTTCAATGAAAACGGACAATACCTTCATTATGTTTCAAATTTTATAAAAAAAAATGTAGTATATGTTACCTTAAAATTCTTCACACTTTTGTGTATCCTGGGGCTACTTTATTTTAGGAGGGGTTGATTGGTTTTCTTTACCTCGCACTTGAAGCAACACGAGGCCTACTGGCAGAATGTCCAAGGGGACCGAACTCACCCAAAGGGCTTAGAGCTACGAACCGGCCTCCCGAGCGAAAGACCTCTTAATTTAGAACCTCAGTCAAGTGATGAGGACAACACCTGAGCTGGTACCACTCTCTCCAACATTCCACATCATGCCAACGGAAGGACTTTGAGCCACGACCGATTTAACGTGTTCTCGAAGTCATTTCGCCTTCGAACTGAAGTCCCGCCTCTTGATCATCTCTCCGCCCATTGCTATATATGCTTCTTAGCTTACGTCTACAGCATCCAATGGCAATGCGAGCTTTCACAACTTATACTCCAAGTTTGTTTCGGCAGTTCCTCACTCTGTCGAATACCCAGGCTTTTGTTGTCTTGATCCTAATTTTAGATTGTTAATTCTTAATAATTAAAACTTCTTAAAGTATGATTTTAACTTTATTTTAATTATGATGAGAGGGTAAATTAATAATCGGCTAGACTAGGCTATTTTAGGAATACGCCGTAAAACACTGGGCATCATGAAATCTGGAAATTATTGTTTGGATGATCCTGATATTCGGTAACCTTACGTATAATGTGTTGGGAAGTTGTGTGTGACAAATTTTGATTTATATATAATTATTGATGATGTATTTCGATCATTTATTACTTCATTTTCCTCCTCCCCCGTCGATGTCTTTCGCGCGCACACACACATAGAGCTAAAAGATTTTTAACTCATTCTTGGAATACCATTTAAGCGTTCTTTTTAGCATTTTCTTTTGCTTCCTATTCTCGGGAAGGAAACATATCACGCTCTGCTAAATCGTTCCAAACCTGAAACGCCGTGGTTGACTGCACTTTGCTCCAGAAGTTTAGGCGTTGAATCATCGTTTTTAGCACAAACATTTAAACGAGCGTGATAACAGTGGATTTGATGTAATCGTGAAAAATAGTGACCAGGAATTTGCTGCTTTGTGCACTTGAGACCTAGGTATGTGCCCTTTTTTAATTAAGAACATGTACGTTAATTTTGTAGTTAATTTTTTGAGAAGAAAAAATATAATGATTGAACAGTAGTGAAGGTCTCTTGACGAAGTATGCGTCAAAAGACCTTCGCTAAAGTTATCGAACACTGGAACCAGTGAATATCAGGGGGAATTAGTGGTTAGTGATGTTATTTTCACTTTATCGAATGAGAACAAGGTTATTGTATTTTTAAAAAATTATTCCATATATGGAAATTTTGTATGTTTGTGTGTTGATAACTCTTGTGTGGAAAAAAAATTCCTTTTAAAACGAACCATATACGTATATGGATTAAGAAGCTTCAGGGAAAAAGTACCGTTCCACATATCTATATTAAAAATTGTGAATTATCTGTATTGTGTATGCAAAATTAGTTTAAATACTTTTTATGTTATATATATTTGTCATTGCTTTTTCTCAAATTAATTTATATTAATATTAACTGTAACATATAATTATTTTTTTTTCCTCAAAAGAAATACAGTGGGTAATAGGAATTTTAACTCTTATAAAATATACAATGTACAAATATTAATAAAACTTAAATAATATCCATTAGAAACAAATAGTAACTAGTTTAAAAAACTTTTATGGACTATATTTTAGTAATGAAATTCATAAAAAAAAAATTATAAACTATGGAAATAAAAATGAAATGAAAAACTTTAAAGAATTGGCTGTAATTCTTGGAAATAAAGTTTTATTAAAATCACCTGGGGGGAAAGAATTCTGTCGAATAAAAGTTTCTTAAAATCTAATTATTTAATTGAAGCATATAAATTGTTTCCTTTTTTTTTAAAGCATTAAAAAAGCTTAAATAAGTTAATCAGAATTTCACAAAGTTTCAGTGTGATTGTTTGATATAAAAATTATATAAGAAATTCTTAGTAAAATGAAGTTTTTTTTTTTTTTTTAAGAGTAACAAGAATATAATTGACCTTTCAGTATCATTTGGAAAGGTACGTTTTGTTCTTAACGATTTGGATCGATTTGAAAACATTAAATGATAGCATAACCGAACGAATTTCTTTTTATTCTATAATAACGCTCTATAGAAGAAGAAAAAATTCTTCAGACGAACATAATTTCAAGCCTTTTATTTCCAGTCATTTTTTTCAAAAATATTGTTTACTTCACAGTGTTAAAATGATGTCATCAACAACAATTTCTTCTAACTGTTGCTTATGCATTTTGAATCGTCTGTCAGAGAACTTGGAATCTGCGATTTGACTATAATTTGCTTTGATGGCCATTTCGTTTTAAAGTTATCAAATATTTCTGTTTCATTGTATGTTAAATAACTAAAGGTAATTGTATGCATGGTTTGTATCTTCATGTACTATTATTATTTTTGATTGTTAAATAATTATTTTTTGCTAAAAAAATAGTCGTTTGTGGATTTTAATCGGGCCAAATAGATTTCATTTAAACGTAACAGTATAGTTTCGTTATGAATTATTTTTTCAATACTGAATTAAATACAATGAAGAATACTCAATCAGACATGCTTTGAAAAAATCAACTACAAATTGTTGGGCAACATTTCATTTGACGGTAGTATTCAACTATTGTGAGCGTTAACCTTGAATGAAAGTATTATTTTACGGAATTTTGAACAATGGTAGTTTCGGATGTGCCGTTATTTATCGCTGAATGCGAAATTATTTTTACTGACGATATAGCAATATAATACGTTTTAAATTATTTTCTGTGATTGTCTTTACATTCCAGAATTCATTGTTTAGTGATATTGAGACTTTCAACATTATATACATTTATCATAGCTGTGAAAATGTTTTTAGGGGCACTCGTATCTACATCTATTCATTTAACATTAATAAATTCAACTTATCATTAATAAATTTTACCAGATAATGCTATTTGATTTGCATTAATGTCGAAATAGAAGCAACACGAATGAATGCTGTTGTCGACATTCCTCATAATTTCGTCGTGGTCTATGGCTGATGTTTCCATCGAGTCTTGGATTCGAGTCCTGATGCTACTAAAAACACGTAACTGGGCTGATACACGTTATACCTCAGACTGCTCTATTTTTTTTTTTTTTTAACAAAATCGCTTCAGAAGTTATGAATTGTATATTATATATTTGAAACCTACATATGTTTAGGAGGTACTTTTCCATTATACCGGCGCAAATCTCGCCAAGTAGATTTTATTGGCGACAACACACAGTAAACAGATATTCCGTTTGGCGCCGGGTGTATCATTTTGGCGACTTTATCGCTTGCGCCGGTATAATGGAAAAGTACCAGAGTTTAAATGTATAACCATAATTTTGTTTCAATTTTTTTTAAAAATTCAAATTTAGATCATATGAACTGTTGCTCAGAAAAATCAGTTTTAGATGCACTTGAAATCTTCGAGATAAGCAGACAGAGGGTTTTTAATTTGTTGTGGATCCAAATCCTCCCTTAGGCTTGGTATGGAAATTTGGAGAAAGGGGGCCAACTCGAGTGTCATTCCCGTCACTTAGTTGAGGTTAAGAATCGTGAGGTCCATTGTTTGATTGGTTTCACTCACGTCGCACTAGAAGCAGATGGCTATTGGCGACAGATCTTGTAATTTTGAACCTCGGTCAAGTTATGAGCACGACACCCAAGCTGGCACTTCCCTCCATATCCTAGGTCGGTTGCCGTGCTGCTTCTAAGTGCGATGTTAAAAGACAATAAATCAGTCCGCTAGGCTCTGTACCACCTTTTATTATAATCTATTACTTTCGAATAGGCGTGTCGAGGTCACTCATTTCCGTCTCTCTTCGATTGGTTACTATGATAGCGACAAATGTATCATCGCCACTCCATTTATTTTCAACACTTCAGTTGAGGTCTGAATTCCTTTGCTTTTAGACGTGCTTTATGTTAAAAGCAAAGTCTATTTTAAATATCTCTAAATAGTGTGTTTCTTTTTCTTTTCTTTTTTTTTTTTTTTTTTTCTTCAAAATGACATTTTAGAAAAAACGAAAGAAAAAATCAATTATTAAAAATACATCCTTATTAATATATAATACCTATGCGTATACAAATTCATTTAATTTTAAAAGTTGCAATGAGTCGTTTAGTTTCGTTATAGGAAGGTGTAAGAAAATTAAATGTTTTAAATTAAGTGTTAACAATATTTATACAAAGTTATACAGATTTTAAACAAATATTTTAATGAATCAGATTTAAAAAAAAAAATAGAGCATTGATCGTGAAACTCAGAATTTCGTTTTCATTAGAAGTCTGCAAAAATAAAACGAAGTGGAGAAAAAAAATGATATCCATTCTCAGCTGTTGTTGCCATAGTTACAGACTGCAGTGTGTGTTGGGGGGGGGATATGTAACCTTAATGCGTCTGTTTTAAAGTAACAGACTATAGTGGCTGCGTTTGCCTTGTAGGGTCGTTTGGTTGAGTCGTTGATTCGATTCGTTTGATGACTAAAGGATGGTCGTGTAGCGGGGTTGATGCACATTCAATCCTCTCATCGGGAGATCACGGAAGTTTGGAAAATAGAGTGCAGCTCAGGTGCCGTCCATGTCACTCGACCGAGGTTCAAAATTACGAGATCCGTCGCCAATAACTCTCGTTTTGCTTCTCAGTGCGACGTTAATAAACAATCCCATCGCTACCGTTTGCTGACAAAGTTGTCACTCATCGGTACTGACTTTCCACTGTCCTCATCCATGTCATATCAAATTGATCCCCTA
>BMAW01114999.1:14042-59299 GCA_019974015.1 Nephila pilipes | reverse complement strand
GGCTATTGTTTTAGTTGGATCACTTTTAGCGTACCAGATCACTACTCAATTTTTTTTTTTCGTTAGCTTCAATTTTAATTATATTTAGCTTAATATATTCCATTTAATGATGATTTGTTTACTTCAATTGTAATTTCATGTAGCTGATATAGTATTCAATGTAGTAATTTATAGTTTCTTTTAATTTTAATATCGGAAAAGTTTACCATTGCCCATTTCTCGATATTTCGTCGTTTACTTTAATTCTTATATTTAATTGAACAATATAGTAATAATTGTAAAAAAAAAAAAGCGCATCTTGAGTGGCTGTATTTGTCCTTTGCAAAACTTTGCATAGAACATTTTGAAAATTTATTATTTTTTTAAATTTGGATCAAAGTGTGAAATTTTTAAATTGATATTTGAATCCTTAGTGATTTTTCTCATATGTCAATGTTATTATTATGTAAAAAAAAAAATCTTCGTTTGCTGTAAATTTATTTTTAATCAATTGCCTTGATTGGAAAACTCTTTTTACTTGATGTGACATGGATTTTTGCTGGTTCGAATCTGTGCAGTGGCGTACCCAGGGGACAAATGCACCCCCAAGATTTTTTTTTCTCGTATCGAAATATTTGAGGATAATTCTTTTGTTATAATATTACGGATATTCTAAATTTTAAACAGAACCTTCCCCCCCCCCCTTCTTCTGCTTAAATTGTTTCATCACGAAGAGAAAAAAAAAAGATTTCAACGAATCCGATTCCTGCGAAAAGAATAGAAAAGTTTTTGCTGTCTTTGTATCATAGACATAGTGTTCAGTGTTTTTTAGACGAAGAAAGGGGGTCCATCCCTAAAGCAGGCACCTCATTTAAAAAAAAAAATGCAAATTTTATTCGCATGGTTTCTTAATTATTTTTTAAATGCTCTTTACTATTCAACATTTTATAACTTGATAAAGTTATATCAATACTCGAACAGTTTTAAATAGAAGAAATAAGACTGATAAAGGTTATTATTTACTTTTCACGAAGTGGAAATTCTGAACTAAAAAATTGCTACTTTCTTGACAAGGATGATATGCAACCCCCAAAATTATTGGACGGGGTAAGCCTAACTCTCATGGTATCGGACTCGCGCCCTGCTGTTTTTATCATGTCGTAGGTCGAGCCTTGATGCCGCCAAAGACCCGCAATTTTGCCGGAGCTGATGCACGTTAAATCTGTCCAGGTTCAAAGTCCTCTCGTAGGCGTGGTGTGGAAGTTAGGAGAGGGAGGTGCCAGCTCCGGTGTTGTCCCCGTCACTAGACCGAGGCTCAAAATTACGAGGTCCGTCCCCAATAGCCTCCGTGTTGCTTCTATTGCGACGTTAAAAAAATAAACCAAACCTTCCTGTAGCGATTTCTAAATGCACGCTTTACTGATATAATTAAACCCGTACATATTCTAAAATGCAAAAACTCTTATCTGTCATTGTCGCCATCTTAAAATTTCAATCACAACATTCTATGAATGTGCTGTTGTCTATTAATCGACTGTGGTAAAAATTTTGGAATAGTTTTCTAAAATTTCGTATATTACATATTGTTTTCTGTGTTGAGTTTCGAAAATATAAATTTTTAAAATCCGGTCATTCATTTGTGCTAACCCTGTATGGTTACGAAAGAAATATCCAATTCTCTTGAATATTTTCCTGTGCCCTCTATTGAGGAAGCATTTTTTGTAAATAAAGTTGGTAATTTTTCTTCTCCTGAACAGACCCATCTGGTAATTTTTTTTTAAACTTACTCCATTACAAGAAGAAAATTTTTGTATATTGTACTTCAGTAATGTAAAAAAAATGTCCATTCATGAGCAAAAAGGCAATTTTTGTTAATATGAATTCGTAAATGCAAACCAATTTGCAATTCGCGTCATATCGAAACCTTACCTAAGTACATCAGTAAACGAGAGGTTACTGATTTTATATATCTGTGTGTATATATAACCTATATCAAATCGTAACTTTAACTAGACTTCAGTAACCATAGTAACAAATCCAAATTGTGTCCTCAAAAATACGTCAAACCATCACCAATGAATAAAATATATATAGAGAGAATTTTTTTTAAACATGGAATTTGGTATTGATATTAAATTTTCTTCTGTGCTCAAAATTGTTATTATTTTTTTTTAAAAAAAATAATATGAGATTAATTGCAGAATTTTGTGGATGAAAATTATTAGATTTTTATGGTGTACATCTCAAAATCCAGAATGTTCCAGTTCAAAATTTAATTCGAAAGTATTGTCGTCATATTTTTAATGCATAGAGACATGGTTAGGATATTGATCAAATTATATTGATTTAGCCAGCGAACTGTAACTTGGAATGGACTGAAATAGGCTCATAAATTCATGCAATCCTTATACTATGTGCTGGATTTTTCAATAAATTGCTGGCTAGGGCCCCGAGATCTGCCTTTAAAATCTCACTGTTACATTTTGGAGAAATTGCTCAAAGATCAAATTTTAAGGCATTGAAGTTGGAAGTCTTGAATTTATAACCTCTCATTACAAATGTCTAATTTAAAGATCATTTTAATTAATCACTCTAATTTAAAGATCATTTTAAATTAGAGTGATTAATAATTATATTTCGCTGTTATATTTTTTTTGTAATTGTATTTCACTGTGAGTATGCTTCTTAATTGTATTTCAATTCCACAATCGCTTTGTTAAAATACCTATTTTACTATGTGTAAAAGGTTTTAGATACGCATTAAGTACATAAATTATCGCAGTTCATATATTCAACACAAAAAACAATTTTTTTGTGGACGTGTGTGCAATTATTCAACTTATAGAATAATTAAATTTTCTAATTTTTCCCATTCTGTAACCCATTAGTAAAGAGTTCATTCTTATTTTCTGTTACAATCGCACATTATCCTTTAATGTATGCGAGCAGGCGCTCATAAAATCTGCATTTCTCACGGTCTCAGATGTGCAGGGAATAATCTCTATTAGGCTAAAAAGTGCCATTAAAGTCCCTCAAAATCCCTTCATTTTATCCCACGTTATCTGGAGAAATCCCTCCATATAAATTCGAAGGCAAGGTAAAATTCTCTCTCTTCTGCTGTAATTTAGATGGCGAAGCTGTATCATTATCCATTAAAATAATGTATATTGATTCTCTCTCTCTCTCTCTCTCACACACACACACACTCATCAAAATGAATATACAGACTTAATTAAAACAGGTGTTCTCATTACGACACAGAATCGTAATAATGCATTTTTACTCATTCACTAAGGATTTGTTACGCACACATTATATATATCATGTTTTGGATCCATGAAACATATTTAATGTTTAACCACATTTCTGGTCAAAGTATTTTAAATCGCTTTTGTATCCCTCCAATGTTGTTATTTCAGAACAAAATAATGAACAGCCGGGATAATTTCAGGAACAAATATTATTTAATATTCGACACGTTCCACAACACAATACAGGATACAAAACATATATAAAACATAGATTCACGAACATCACTCCATCATTCTGCTAACAAGTCACTCGTCTTCCATTGAGCTTGCGCTTGCCGTGCTTGCTCTTCTAGCCAAAAAGAACATGTGGTGCCATCCGGTTACCGTTTAATAGTACATGGAAGGTAGTGCTAAATTACGGTGCTACACTTTATCTTTTTTTAAACTCTTTTGTCTTAATAATTTTCTTTGTCTGTTCAGCTTTTACTGTTTTACTTATTTATTAAAATTATTTAATACTTGGTATACTATTAGCTTATATTGATGGGAAGATGCAGATTTCTCGTTTTTAGATATATTTTCGATAAAAATTTTAAAGAAAATAATTAGTTAGAATATCTGATATAATAATGTAATCTATATGTTTTTTAATAAACGGTAACTAATTTTTTTAATTATCATAAATTTACATGAAATATGAGAGTTTAATCATTAAGTTTTTAAATATAATATTTTGTGATGCAACATTTAATTTCGTTACAAAATCTACTGAACTAAATCTTGCTAATGTATAACTCAAGTTCCATTTATAGAATGTTAATTGAGACTTCCTTCCTTTTCAGGATTCCCTGAGCCAAAATGTCGGAAAAGTTGCCAAAGAGCACTGCCGTAGTTCCTCAGTCTTGTGATACTTTCGTCGCTTTGCCCCCCGCAACAGCTCTGAACTGTGTCGTGTTTGGGAAAAATTCAGATCGACCCAAGGGAGAGGTTCAAGAAGTTGTCTATTTCCCAAGCGAAAATCACCCTGCTGGATCCAAAGTTCAGGTAGTGTTACGTTCACTGCTTCTCTTAGACCTTCATGTGTTCAGGTCAACTGAAGTTACAAAAAAAAAAAAAAAAATTCGACATATGTTCGTTTTCTTAACTGATTAACTTATACGAAAGTCATTCAACATTTAAACTAATAAACATTTGTAGTGAAAGAAACTCATTGCTGGCAATTGAAACTTTTGTAAATTTAAGTTGGCATCGCTTTTCGATTCTTATCTACGTATACATAACCTCTGAAGCCTTAATTACGATAGTGTGTCTGTTGGAGGAAAGTATTTAAGAAAAATAGGGTTTTGTGATCTGATATTTATTTTCGTAAGTATAAGCCGTCAGAAATATTCTCTCGAACAAACAAACAATTCGGCAGCAACTGCATGGACAATGCTAGTTTTTACGCGTGGCTTGAAAAGTTTAAAAATTGTTTCAAATGCGTCACCAACGAACCGAGTGCTCCTGATAGTTTATTTATTTTTTATTATTATTATAATTATTTGGAGAGGCAACGCGTTATCAATAGCCTATAGTACGAGGGATGTTCCGAAAGTAAGTTTCGTCATTTTTTTGGACGACCATATGGTACATCAGATGAAACAAACAACCGCCATAAGAATCTACACCCGTTGCTGGTTCAACGACGGAAGTAGCGTCAATGGAGAAGGAATAACGCATGCGTAGAGTGACGAAGGAAAGAGGGTAGCAACAGACCAGCGTGTCCTAGATGTGACTGACATCGTGGTCGGCAGTGGAAGGGCGCGATGTTGTCCGGTATAAATGGACACATAGAACTAGTCATCCATGGACTTTCAGAGACCGTGTTTGGTGAACAGTGTCATGTCTCGTCAAATGGTCGGACGCTGGCGTCGCATGTTCAGTGAAGGAAGGCAGAGTGGGGAGGATGAAGATCGAAGTGGGCGTCCCTCCATATATACGATTGCAAACATAGCTGCTAGAGTACAGGACATGGTGTTAGCAGATAGGTGCATAACGTTGTCAGACGTGGCGTCCCCACTTCGTATTTGTCGTGCTCATGTCTATCCAAAATTACGCTGAGGTGGAGCAGGCTGTGCGACAATTCCTTGCATCGCAGGGCACCGCGTTTTACCAGAGTGGTGTCTACAAACTGATTACACGTCACGACAAATATCTCAATGTTAATTGCAACTATGTAGAAAAATAGTACAACGTGTATAGCTCATGATGACTTGGTTTATTATTACTATGCAATACATTTTCCTTGGGGAAAAAAATGATGACACTTACTTTCGAACATCCTTCTTACTTAGAAATTGATTCATGGGAAAGTAAAGTCCGCGTTGAAGAGGAAATGTCCTGAATTGCAGAGAAAATTTATACTTTTTCTGCAAGGCAGTGCTCGACCTCATGTTACACAACTGACGCTGGAAAGGATTTGCAAAGGGGTTGGGGAACTTCTACCTCACCCTCCATTCAGTCCTGACCTTTCCCCTTCGTATTTTATGTATTTTGTCCAATAAAAGAAGTTTTGTGGGACATAAACGAAAATGAATTGGGGGTAGATAAAGAACAATAATCCAACAAGGAAGAGAGGGAGAGCGAAAAAATTACCCATAAACCCGTGCGCTCTCTCTCTTAGACGAGATAAGGCGCTTCCTGGCAGTATCCATATAATTTTTTTCCAAAAAAGGGCAAAGGAAAAAAAAAAAAAAAAAAACTAGATTCAAGATTACGGTTAGTAATTCTCAGAGGCTGTAAGGAGAATCCCAAAATATGGAACAAGTGTAGGAACGTTGACGGGGACTACGTGGAAAGTGAATGAAAAATTCCATTAATTTAATGAATCATTTTTGTTTTAAAGCTATTTGTCTGTTTAAATATTGAACGACCCCGAAAATACTTCCGTTTCTGTGGATAATTATTTCCAAGAAAACGACACGCGAATGGCTGCGTAAAAAGGTGTTTAAAATAAGAATATTTTTCACATTCTCAAATATGTCTCTAGCTTGCACTTCATTTGAAAAGTTTTAAGAAGGAGTTTTTCAAAAATGTGCTTCTAATAACAACAAAATACACTTTTTTAAAAGTAATTATCATTTAGTCCCATAGATTCCCTCGAACTGCAGCTTTAGTGGAAACCACTAAAGCTGCAGTTTCCTAGGAAACCAGTGCTGTTATCTAGCGGTCGTAATGTTACGGTGGATGTGACGTCACCAAAACTTTGTCTATGAAAACCAGTGACGTGGTTTCCTCGCATTCAATGTTCATAAGGAAACCACGCCATCCGTTTTAATGACGTTATCCCCCGCAAAATTGCGGCCGCCAAATAACGGTTCATGGGACGCATTGCTACGACATGTTGGAGAAATCAGCTGTGCCTCAAATTCTTTCCAATTTCATGTCAACAAAACTGAGTTCCATCGGGTTTTCTTGGAGTTGTTGTATAACCCCTTTCTTGAACGTTTGATTGGAAGAGGAGGCTCCAGTAACTGGCTTCCCAGTAACTTAGGCTTTGGAATTTATAAAATCGTTTGCCCAGAAGCAAAGAGCAATATTGATCAATCGGAACAGTGTGTCTCAACAGCAGTAGATTCAGTAACACCTCAGCGATGCTATTAAACACTTGGGTAGTGATAGATTACTATTTAGAGATATGGTCAGTCATTAAAGATACTCATATTGAGTTTAGTTTTTATCTGGAAAAATTGCTGAAAAAAAGGAACTTGGTGTAATTCTGTTACCCTTTTATTCTGTCATTTTAAATATTACTCGAATCACAAATCTAAATTTCAATTTAAGTTCAAACATAGATAAAGTAATTAAAACTGTCAATTATGTTTCAAAATAGAGTTTATGAATTCTCTTCCAAGGGGAATGCTCACAATTATAGTGCCAGATCCTTTGCTGCGAGTACGAACAACTTCTATAATATATCTCAGAATACGCTTACCGGAATATGATGCGAGTAAACCCTCCAAATATTCAATCAACCAGACACAGTCTCGCAAATCACCTAGACACGTAAAAAGCCTCCCACGACTTCACTCAAGCTTTCTTCTTGCCTTAATTCTACCTACTTTCCTACCTTAAGTAATCTTAATTCAAATCTTATCTATTCACCCTTCTATAAAGTAAACTTAATTTGCATAACTATGTTTCATTTGATTGGAAAGAAGTCAAATATAAAGCCAGAAAGCCTTCCCAAATGTTAGTTAAGGAAAATTTCACGAATAGCTTCCCTCTTTGATTTAACTAAAATGTATAACTAATTATAAATGGCTTTCTCAGTATAAACCATTACTTCAGATTCTTTTAGTCTTTTTTCCCCCAATTTCTTCACGTCTAGACCACAGTTAAATCTTGCTTGGCGCAGCATAGCCATATCTGGCTCTTGCGCCAATAAACTTAACATTCAGTCACTCACTCACTCGTCCTTCTATAGTTTTCACATGATTAACATAACATTAAAGAACGAAGATGGTTCTAGTTAAAATTTTGTTCATCAGTATTCGAATTTTATTTGTTTATTTATTTTTAATCAAATTTTTGGAAACATTTTTGTAACAACTTTAGTGTTTTGTTATTATATCTCAGATATTTAAAAACAGATTTGAGACAAGATTGTTTGTTTTGCTTCTTTAATATCCGAAAGTATTGAATAGCAATAAAATGATTCAATAGACTGGATTTCAGAGGTATAATTAGTAAATATGTTGAGTTAACGTCGTCTCATTTTCAAGATAGTGTAAGACTGGAGCTTTGTTCGTCATAGAAATGTTACTAGAAGGAAAAGTTTGTTAATGGAAATTTGACGACTATAATTAAGTTGCCATTATTGATAGAGTAATAAGGTACAAAAAGAAAGAAAAGAGAGGATTCATTAACATATTTTTTTGTTTGTAACCATATTTTTTTATTTTTCCTCGTCGTCATTCTTTCATTAAACTTCAGTTTTGTATGATTGAAAAGAGTGAACTAAATTTAGACAAAATAACGTTTCTGTTGCACATATTTAAAACAGTTCTACCGAAACTAAATTTAGATTTTTAAAATTATTTCCTTATGGATTTGATTAAAATAGTAAAATACAATTGTTGCAGTTATCTGTTGAGAATAAAACAGCCTTTTTAAATTAATTTGAATATTTCTGCATGTAATTTTGAAAAGAAAAATAAAACAATAAAGGTAATGAACACATTTGGATTAATCTTTGACTTTTTTTTTTGTTGTTGTTTTGAATGAAATGTTTTGCAAATACATAAAAGGTTGTTGTTACGTCCAAACCATAAAATATTGTCCTTGCCTACTTTTTAAAATAGAGAGTGAAATGCAAGTGACTTGTTTAATTTAATTTGATTTCTTCCGACCGATTCGCAATAGTTTCACTTTGAATTAAATTCGCTTTATTGAAGTAGATACCCGCCCGCTCCGCTGGACAGACGATAATATAATATTTTGGAACCTATACGTAACATATTAAGAAAATTTTCAATTTTTAAAGCTTTAACGATAATCTAAATTTAAAATTTTAAAAAATTGATTGTCTGTAATAATGGTTATCATCGACATTCAAATACTTCAGAAAAATAAAATATTTCAGTAAAAAGTCACCGCATATATATATATATATATATATATATATATATATATATATATATATAATATAGATAAAATTCATTTCGCCGTATACATGTTACACCTAGTATTGCCAAAGATGAAACATTTTGTCAGAATATTCATCATGTGCTTAACTTTCAAATGAAATACTATTTGGTATTTTTCCATTTTGCACCTTCATATCTCACCAAGTAAACTTAATTGGTGACAATACACAGTATACATAGAAAAAATATATTCCGTTTGGCGTCGGTCATATCATTTTTGTCGATAAAGTCGCCAAAATTACATAACCGACGGATAAGAGTGGATTAACGGATGAAAATTACATTTTTAATAAGACTTCCGTAAAATCCGTTCTTAGTGAGCGTCTACATCGCAAAATGAGTAATTATGCTGAATTTCAAGTCAATCGGTTGTATAGTCTTAGAGATCTCGTGATGAATCAGTCAGTGGTATTTCGCTTATATACATTAGAGTTAAGAATATATACACGCATACACACATTTTTTGATGGAAAAAAAAAAAAGAAAGATTTATTTTCTTTTCTCTCTACGCCAGCAATAATTGCATTTAAATTAAAATATATTCAATTTAATTATTTATCGTTTGCTTTCATTTTAATATTTGAAGAGAATAAATATTATTGTCTGTTTCAATATTTTATCAATTGATTTTATTTCTAATATTTAATTAAATAATTTAATAATTGTTTTTTTTTTTAAAAAAAAAGCACCTTTGGTGCTAATAAATCTTCTTTTTCTTTTTGCAAAGCTTTACATAAAATAATTGGGGGAGTATATGATAGTGTTGATCTTTTATTTTTATATTTATCCTGAATGAGCATAAGTCATTAAAATTGATTTTGGAATTTTAGAAAGTGCCACGTGTAAAGCTTGTTTAATTTGCGATTGCTGATATTTCTGCTCGGAAACACGTGCACTAACCGAGCTAGAAAAGAATTATAAAGGCTAGTTGGCTGACATTTTTTTTTTTCTGACATTACTCATTTGGAATCGGGAACTAATCATTTTAATTGGAAGTAATATTTTTGCAATTACATTTTTTAAGCATGGTTGTATTACAGTTTCCTTTTGTATTTTATTGCTTCATGTAAAGGTAACTGAGACGATAAAATACTTCATTTTTTTTTCTTGTAAAAAAAGAACGCGTTTTCCTGATTCCGTAGATTATTATTTAGGAGAATTTGATAAGTAGAGCGTTCGAAAATTGGATTTTAAAAATTGTAAATAAACATGCCACTCCACAGAGAAGAATATTTTTTTTTCTTCTCAAAATGTGGTTTTTTGGGAACCTGATACACTTTCCTGATTCATCTGAATTATAATGAAGTATCACTTGGCGACATTCGGGAAAAAGCGCCAACTTAGAATAGAAATCGCCAAATTAATAATACATCATGAATTAGAGTGATGAAGGGCCACCATAACCAAAATAGCCACATTTAAATCATTATCGCACACAAAAAATCGCCAATCGCTAAGGAATCGATGACCTCTTATTTTATCTCCAAATTTGTCATCAAGGTCACACACACCTAATCAGACAAAACTATTTATTTCAACATTGTCTGAAAAATGGTCTTTCCGGTCAGAATAGTCTCTCCACAAGGAAGACAACTGAGTCCAAACTTTCGCATAAGAATAATAAAAATAAATTATTCTATTCTATTATTATTCAATACTTGCAACAACGCGAATCCCAGGCATCTGGTTGATGAAGTCGTGAAATGTTGGGTAGAAAAAATGAGCGCAAAGGTTTTTAAAAAGAACGTCATAAACATTAACACGGATGGCTTTGAATGTGTAACGAGAACGATAAAGAATTTATTCTTTTCTATCACGAATAATAAATATATTTGATGAAAACTCTTTTCCCAAATCTTAAGCCCGAAAAATCAGGAGTCCCTTTTTACAACGTTTTTAAAACGTTTTTCTGAATTTCACTTGGTGTGTGGGAGTGTGTGTGTGTGTGTCATCAAATTTTCGATCGTTAATTTAACCAACTTCCCATCAAGCTAGAGCTTTGAAATTTTGGGAATCGTTCGTACTCGCCTAACAATGCGATATTTAGACGTTTGCGACAAGTTTTAACTCATATTTCAATAATTTTAATAAGTCAAAATATTCTTTCCTCTCGGTGCTTTTAGGATTGAGGAAAAAATTTCTTTCCCCCTCTGGGAACACCGGGCACTCCCCACGCCACATGAGGTATCGTAAAGCTTTTGTACTCACAAAGGGGAGATACTATCTCCCCTTTACTATCTCCGAGATAGTAAGGTTTGCTGACTTTTAGTCAGTAATCATTCGCAAGAAAGAAAGTTTCCAATATTTGGCGCCATGTCTTACCACAATAATTTTTTCTGAATTCTGGTTCCCATTTTTTTTTAATAGAATGACTTAAAAACTTTCAAATGCATGTTTTGATTTTATGAGTATTATGAATTTTAAATATCTCTTTTTAAGTAAATTTTAAAGTTAAAAATAACTAACAGTTTTAACTAATATTTCAATAATTTTCTCTAATAAACTTTGCCACCATATAAAAACGTTGGTTTTTATATCGAATTATTCTATATTTCACTTGGTGTGTGTGTCATCAAATTTTCGATCGTTAATTTAACCAACTTCCCTTCAAGCTGGAGCTCTGAAACTTTGGGAATCGTTCTAATTCGCCTAATAATGCAATATTTATACATATGCGTCGTTTTAAGTAATACTTCAATAATTTTTTTAAACGTAGTTTGCGTAGTAACGGGGCGCCATCTGTGGAAGATATATTGAATTACGCAGAGAGAGTGATTTTAAAAACGAGAGAGATATAAAATTTTTTACAAAGTTTTAACTAATATTTCAATAATTTTTTTATAAACTTTACCACTATTTAAAAACGTTATTTTAAAAAACTTTGGTTTTTATCTCGAATTTTTTGTATTTCACTTGGTGTGTGTCATCAAATTTTCGATCGTGAATTCAACCAACTTCCCATCAAGCTAGAGCTCTGAAACTTAGGGAACCGTTCTTACTTGCCTAACAATACAATATTTAGATATTTGCCACCAGTTTTAACTAATATTTCAATAATTTCCTTTAATAAACTTTGTCACCATATAAGAACGTTGTTTTTAAAAACGTTGGTTTTTTTTTTATCTCGAATTATTCAAGTTAAAATTTGGTAATCGCCAAGGATTTTCGTAGCAGCTTTCGGCCATTGATGCTTGGTAGATCGCTAGTTCAAGACTCCATTTTGCTAAAGACCCATGGTGAGAAATAATGGTGATGAAATACATAAAATTCAGCTGAAAGGTCATATTCCTTTTTTGCCGTCATATGTAAGTTTGAGGAGCGGAATGTTACCTCGTGTGTCATCTTCGTCATTTTATTGTTTTAGACTTATTAAGAATCCCTATTATTCGTCAGTGTAGTAGCTTTAATTCGAATTTGTTCGGATAAATCCATTTATTCATTTGTTTTTGGCCTCTTAATGTGAAATCAGGTTGTCTAAAATAACTAAAAATATGTCCTGTTAAGTAAAAAGAATGTCTCAAGCATTTGGAGATGTAAAATATTTAAAAAATTGAAAAAAATCTTTTCAAAGATGTTATCACCAATTAATAGATAAATTAGTTAACTGTTGTAAAAGTGCAAAATAATGAAAATAGTAAGTATTGAAAAAAAAATACATGAATTATTAACTACAGCTACGATAGAAAAGAAACTTGCCATGTATGAAAAATTATAGGTACTTACTTGGATTCTATACGGCTTGAGATCCGTAAATCTTGAATTTCAGGCTGTTAACTATGTTTGAACTTTTGGAGTATGTTTTGTTTTTGTACTTACAACATTAATTGTGAAAAAAATTATTTGTATTTGTACTAAAAATTTTAAATAAGTATTTAAAGTTTTGAAATAAAAAAAAATATGGAAAGGACATCTTGAAAGTTTATAGATGGAAAGAAGAAGAAAAAAATCTTTGCAGATTAATTGTGATGGCATCCTATTATCTTACAGTTCAACTTAAATTCAAGCACCGACAAAGTAATTAAAATTGTTGATTATATCCCAAATATGGTTTTGATTGATCCTCTAATGAGGGAGATGCTCTCAAATAGTTTAATGTCCCTATCCGTGAATACTAACAACTTACCTAATATATCAAAGAGTAGGCTTGCCGGAATACGATGCGAGTTCTTCCTTCAAATATTCCTTCGATAGCGTTCAGTCGTAATCTCACCAGATGAACTCTACGCCAGAACACTTCTTCACACATCTCACTAAACCCTTCTTATTATCACAACTTTATTATTGTTTTTGCTTCGGTTCTCTGTCCCTTTTTTTATGATTTGATTACATCTATTCACTTCACTTTTAAAGTTTACTTAATTTGCTTCACGTTCCATTTGATTGGGAAGAAGCTGGGAATTTAAATATAAAATCAGAAAGTAATCCCAGAGGATACTCAGAAGAAATATTACGAATAGTCCATGTTGTAGAATAATTAGTATAAAATAGTGTAGTACTTGGCCCCTGTCAATTTTTTTTAAATATCTCTGGAATTAATGATCGCATTCGAATGAAATTTCAAGCATAGGCTATTCAGAGTATTCTTTACTTAATTTTTAGGCTGGATATTGTTATCCGAAATGAGAAAATTATTTTAGTGGTTAATTAGTTCATTCATTAATGTAATTTAGCTCCCTTTGATGTATTAACATATACGAATCTTACTTAAAAAGTAACGTCTTTCATGGCTGTAAATTTTTTATTCGTTGCGCATTCTTGTTCTCAATTCTTGTTTCACTTAAAACCTACATGTATCCTCTACTTAAGGCTGTATTTACTTTTTGACATAGTCTCCATTCCTTTCTTTGCACTTGCGGACATGTGTGACTATTCGGGAGAACCCGTTGGAGAAGAATTCCAATTGCAGTTGTTGATACCAAGTTTTAATAGAAACTCACCTTGTCGTCAGAACGAAAGTGATGTTCCTGGAAGTTCTCTATCATCTTTGGAAAGAGATGAAAGTCGAAAGATAAGGGTGTTCAGCGTTTGCGGTGTTTTTCGACTCCGTGGAGGAAAAGAGTGTTGACCTTGGAGTGCCTGTGGCATATTGAACTTTGGTCCAGTGGATCCGAAGAAAAGTTGACCTGTCCCTTTTTGTTGCACTCTTACCAACCTGACTAAAAGAAACATCCCTGTCAGACTAGTTATTAAAGTGTTTTAACTTCTGTCACTGTTGTTGAAGAGAGCCACCGCATGCTCCCCTCGAGTATCATCATCAGAATACGCAGAGAAACATTCTGAATGCTATACTTGAAGAGAAGGTTGCTTTTGAACCATTACTGCAATTGATACACATTCCCTTCCTGTTGGATTGAGCTTCGTTTTTGAATAGTTTCCATTCGGCGTCATCGACTGTCTCAAGTTAAGTGGTGGTCATATACACAGAGGCAAGTGTTTTTGCTACATATCCAACCAGTGGTTTTAGGCTGTGCTACCGTATAGTGTTCAAGTCCAGGGTCAATATTTTTATGTGGTTTTCTTACTCTGTAGAGGGGAAGAGAGTTGTTTGGCTTTGGTTGCCGGTGGCGTTTCGAACCTTGGACCAGTGGGTCGAAGAAAAGTTTACCAGTCGCTTTTTGTCGCACTTTTATCAACTAGGCGAAAAGAAACGTCCCTGTCGGGCTAATTATTAAAGTATTTTAACCTCTGGTATCGTTGTTGAAGAGAGCCTCCGCAGGTGCATTGATGCCTCGCTGTTTCCACCTCATCTCTTTCTCTCCCTGTCCATGTGGGTTTCCTCCTTTTTCGGTTCTCAACACGACTGGGAACTAAATTTACAAGTTTATTGCATAGAAGACACATTCAATGTCCAGGTGACAACAAGAATTTTGAAAATCGGGTTACAAACAAACAAAAGTTACGGCCGTGAGGAGGCTTTACTTTTCTATCAATCCGTGTAGAATTCTAAAGTACGGAACCTTTTTTAATTTCAGTGCACATACATAACCATCGATCAAGTGGATCACACACACGCAGTTATTTTGAGTAAACCAGCATGGATGTGGGGTGCAGAAATGGGAGCTAACGACGCAAGTGTTTGCATAGGAAATGAAGCTGTTTGGACGAAACTCTGCGGGGATGATGACATCGAAGAGCGACTTTTGGGAATGGACCTTGTCAGGTAATGTATTGTTTATTTAAGATTCTAGTAGCGTTTTCAGAAGAAAATACAATTATAAAAAAGGAGTGTAATGTAATTACTTATATAACCTTGTGACGGAATAGTATTCCTATTCGTCTCTTGTGCCATAACTCAATCACAAATATACTAACTCTAAAAAGTCAATAACTTATACAAAAAGACGTTAGGCAAATCTCACGCACAATATTTATTCCACAGACTTGCACTATATTGACAAATGAATTCCCGCTCTCCAAGGTAACACCCTAGATATATTCACCTGTCTCACTAATACCGAATTAAGAGTGTCTTACCACAACACCAAGCTGAATGTTGTCTTAACTCCAACGCGGCTCTATCGGTTGTAGCAGTTCTTGATCTTGTCTGCCACCTGTGAGGCATATACTCTACGCTAGAATCACTCGACCTCCATCGTGTGAAGCTCACTTTGCTTATATACTTTCCTATCTAGTTCAATTCACTTTACTTCTACCTCCTCTAATTTACCTAATCACGTTTCATTTTTGTTGGGAAGAAATTTCTTAATTAATGCCATCAATCTTAATTAAAGTCCCCAAGGTTAGTGAATAGAAAACCGCGAATAGCCCAACATCACAACCTGATGAGGAATTTTACCACCACCCTTTCATTTTGTCACCTGTATGAGTGAAAGAATAGTTCCACTGTAGTAGCACTTAATGTAAGAGGTGACTAAAATGGATACCCAGTGTCTGAGGATACAGCCAGGCACTCTGCCTTTGGGGATTATATCAGAGGACTTCAGGGACTTGCCTTCTTCAGGTAAGCATGGGCATCATAACCTAGAGGCACCCTTGTGATCTTTATCTTTCCCATTGGTTTACTGTTTTTGGTAAATACGGATGACGCGCCACCGGGATACCCTAGCGACCCTTCTGTATTTCCTTCCTTCTTTTTATCGAATTTTTATCTTTTTTCCGTTTCTTTCATGCGTTTAGACCACAGTCACATTTTGTTTGGCGTAGCATAGCCACATCTGGCTCTTGCTCCATTAAAAACCACCATCACTTATCTTTCATTTTGTGTATGTGCGTTAGGGCGAACTTAAAAATAAAGAATTATCAAGAATTACATTCTAACAAGGAAAAAAGTGATTGAATAATAATTTTCTTCAAATGTTATAAACCTTATTAAGGAACATACCCATAATAATAATTTCCAATATATTTATTTGTGGAAAATTTGGAATGTGCTTGTCGATTAAAATGAACGTGATGTATTTGTTCTAAAGTAAATTATATCTACCACATCTAATCTAAATTTGCTTGTATTCATTAATTTTTTTATACAAATTATTTTCTTGAGGAGCTATTTTAGTTTTAAAATACAATATATCTCTAAACTGTTTATATATTTATTTATGCAAAAATCCCCCCCTCCCCGTCTATCAAATCAAAAATATGTTTAAAAAGGTTTCACTTCTTATTTAAAAATAATAATAAGAAAATTTCATGTATGGAATTTTGTGAATACCTTGAATTACTATATGAAGTTTTTTAATGCTTGTTATTGCTGTGCATATTGTTCATAATTTTTAATTTAATCATTGTGTTGTCATTAAGGCAAATTGTTTTCAAACTGCTTTTTTTTTTTTTAAGGATTTGTGTTAAAAATAATTTTTTTCTTCTCCTTTTTAGGCTTGGTTTGGAACGTGCCAGCAGTGCTCGAGAAGCTGTTGATGTCATCACATCTCTGCTTGAGGAACATGGTCAAGGAGGTCCATGTTCTGACACCAAGCCTGACTTTGTTTACCACAACAGTTTCTTAATTGCTGATAGAAAAGAAGCTTGGGTTCTTGAAACTGCTGGTCGACTATGGGCAGCTGAACAAGTAACTAGTTAGTGTTTAGTGTAATTTGATTTTTTAAGTGAATTAATTGATGTTTAGAATTAGAAAAATATATGATAGAATATAATTTGGTTCTCTAGAAACTGTTTACTTCTATGTTCAGCATGGATAGGCCATACTATCCTCTATTGATTTTCTGTTAATCACCATGACCATTGTTTCAGCTGCGACAAGTCATAACGATCTATTAATTTATGAAAATTTATTTAAAATGGTACTTATGGAAATAAAGACTTAATCTTTCACTACACGATTTTTAGAAACTAAATAAATAATATATAATAAATTTGGAGGTTGTTTAAGTTTTAATGGATTTATCTGAATCTTGGTCTGATCAATTCTGTAAATTCCTGCTCAGAGTATTGTATTGTGGTCATAATTTTCCAAGAGTGTATTGTTGTAAAAGAGAAAAAGAAAAGTATTAGGGGCAAATGTTTTTATTACCACTTGATTATTTATTTTGTCAGTATAATGATTACAATTGTCATCTGTTTACCTTCACATAATCAATTCTTAAGAAAATAACATAGATCAAGTTTATCAGCAGTTAATTATTTGAATAATATATTTTATGGACATATTTGCATAAAATTTCTTTTGTCTAGTAGCATAAAATAATAAATTGTAATAAGTACAGTAAATATTTGTTTCAATTAATGCAATATTTAGAGAAAAGTTTAAATTAAAGTAAAGAATAATAAGTTTTCATTGAAATATGTTGTAAATAATTGTTGAATATGCTGTTATACATAATTCCAATTTTTATAACCATCATTTTGCATTTTATTACATTTTAGGTGGATGTAGAAATATTTCAAATTGCCTTACAATAGAAACAAAAATTGATTTAATGAGTAAAGACCTTAAAGAGCATGCTCAATCTAATGGATTCTGGGACCCATCTCAAGGTGATCTAAATTTTGCTGCTGCATATGGGAAAGATAATGAGAGTGGTACACAGAGATATGAACGTGGAAAAGAACTACTTAACAAATTTGCTGCTTCAGGTATCAGTAATCTAATTCTGATGCATCATTTCATCACATTAATTAGTTCAAGTATTATTTTAGAGTAATGATGATTGCTCTTGCTGTTTTCCTTTCATCAGGATGTAGTATGTTTAATCAAATTAGCTATTCATTATTTGAATTATTCATTCATTTATTTGAATACCCTCTCTTTATCATAAAAACTTTCTCTATGGCTAAAATTGTATATTTTTGCTGCACTTATAGTGAAGTATTCCTTTTTTTTTTTCAATTAGGAATATTTTGAGACTTTTTTTTCCATATTTTATTAAATTTACGATATATTTTCTTGTACAATTTAACAAAGACTCTATGAAAGATGCTCTTTTTGGAAAATAATGAAAATAATCGATTTGTAAATAAGTTAAATCCTCCATCAGTTGAAATTGGATTCGTTCTCATTATTAAACCACTGCATACTTTAATATTATAATAATGGATAGGTATAAAACTTAATGTGGTAATGTATGTTCTTATGCTTTGAAATCATGGACAAATATATTAATTATAATTTCTAGAGCTTCAAATGTAATGTTAACAGTTATAGTATTTTTTTTTTTTTAAATATATATATAATTATTGATCTTTACAAACTCAAAATTAAATTCGTTGTCTAAGAATAAGTATTAATATATTATTTCCTTATTTATTTCATGTAAGAATGTGTTCACATTTAATTTTATAATGCTGTAAAATATTTTGTACATTGGAAATTTATTCTGTAAAGTATTGTATACATATTTTATGTCATGTATTCTAAACTAGAAACTGTATATCTTATGTATACATTTTCCTGGCGATTGTTTGGCAAGATTAAGTAACATCCATACATTATATTTGCAGTCAAAGTCATCCATGTTGTATCTATTAATAATCATGCTACAGAGAATCTTGGTTACTAAAATTTTTTTAAAAATTCTTTCATCTGTTTGATTCATTATTTACTCTTTCTGTTGTATATTTCTGAACATGTTTGTCTTGATTTAAAAAAAAAAATGTATAAAAAACATCAGAATAAATTTTTTTAACAAGATTGGTCAAAATAATTTAAATTTTTGAGCATACATCAATCAATTTTGAAGCATGGTGTTTCACTCTGTGCATTTTAATGTAATATTCTTTTTTATTTTGTATAGTAATTTGTATTTCTAATAAATATGGTAACTTGCTAAGTTTATGGAAAATAATCTCTTTTATTTCTACTGAATATATCAATAAAATTTGCTTAATACATTTCATAATTTTTCCCATTATATACCTCTGTTGAATGTATTAAAATGTTGATAAAAAGAGCTTAGTGATGATAAGTATATTAAACATATTTAAAAGAAATGATATATTAAAACGTATGCTAACTAACTTATTAGTATTATTGCTGGTAAAGTAAGAGACTATTTTACTTCTTGCCATATCTGGTGTTAGGTGTGCTTATAAAGATTTTTCAATAACATATTAAAATAAATAATGCATCATTGATATTTTTCCCCCTCAAAAGATTAGGATTATTCTTATTTGTGATCCGTTTGATATTTTTCATTATAATTTTGAGTGTTAACTTAATGGTTTAATTATTTGCAAGTGAATTGCACATATCTGAAATTAGATCTGTCTGATGTATGACTGACAAGTATTCTTTTCAGGTGAATTTGGCACTATTTCTATGTTTGAAATATTACGAGATTGTGAAGGAGGAATCTGTAGAGGTCTGGATCATGAATTTCCAACCGCTGCTTCTCAAGTAAGATTGAATCTAAAATGTATTTCATTGAATTAACTCATACACAAGATTTCTCACATTATTTTATAAAATCTTGTCATTTTACAATTAACTAGAAACATTCTTAATTTTTACCTAGTTAGATTATGCAAGACAAGTTCAAATACACATTCTATTACATTTAAAAAAAAAATATTGTATTTTTTAAGAATAAATTATGAAATTGAGTTTTTGAACTCTGATCAAAGAGGATATTAACAAATTACATTATTTTGGGGAATCTTTTTGTATGAATAATTACATTTTTATATCATTATAACAAAGTTCTCAAGTTTGCATAAAATTCTAATTTATTTACTGTTTCCAATTTTAACCTTCTAAAATATGTAACTGCAAATTGACTTGAATTCTCAATTTTCTGTTGTATCTTATTAATATTGATGGCATTTATTTTGTGTAAATTTTAATAGGTTTGTTTATGATTGCTTATGTACTTTGTTATGTATATTTTGTTAAAAATTATGTGTGTCTTAATGATAATTGCACTGTAGTTCTCATTCTATTTTTTCTAAAATTTCATATGAAAGAAGTCTCCAGCAATTTTTGAAATTAAAAGCAGTAAGTTGAGAAATAGAACGGTATTTTTTATGAAAATATAATCGCTCTAAGAATTTCTAATAAAATATATAGTTGATTTCTTTACTTTTTAACATTAGGAACTCTTGATCTGAACATGTGTTTCATTCCTTGGTTGTTGTCAAAATCAAACTACAATCAAAATAACTTTTCTAACATGTAGATTCCTTCTAACAGCTCTACTTAGGGGCCTTTCTTTTTAATGCTGTACGCTTCTAATAAATCAATTTTAAAACATCACAGCTCAAACGCATCTAAGAAATTAAAATTATGAGCATCTAATACCATTTGATTATGATTCTGTCTAAAACTAATTACTATGGTACTCATTCTCAAAGTGGGGTAATCAAGATATTTATTATTATTAACAACAGCTGAGTAGCAAGCAGTGTGTAGGATGATTTTTCACCAATCTTTTCTTCATCAATCTTTTTCCTTTCAAAACTAATTAAGAAAAAGTAATTTTTATTTAAAATTTATTAATTCTTTTACACAGGTCTCTTCACTCCCAAATCTCGATTCACAGCATTCTGCCTGTCATTGGTTTACTGGAACACCAGATCCAGCTCACTCAGTATTTAAGCCCTTTGTCTTCTGCTCAACAAATCGTATTTCTCGTCATATTGTTTCTCCCTCTTACCCTGATAATGAAGATCCTGCTAAGGTTAGTATAATAAAATGACAATTCCTCCTTCTAAAAAAATTAAAAGGTCAGGATAATTTGGTTCTTAGAAAATAACATAGTTGCCGATGAGCTAGAGCTGGTATTATTGGTTGATCACTGCAAGGAGGGATGGTGGCATAGCATGGAATGGGAGGGGGGCCTGGGTGGCATAGGTGTGGTGGTCATCAGGGGTTGCTGAACTGGCTATCCTGTTTACAGTATCAAACATGGCCATTAAATCAGGTAATTATTGTTATCGGGACTACATAGGTACTTAAACAGAATTTCAAGGAAATTGGACCAGTGGAAGTGATTCTTTACAGTATTGTAAGATTTGACCTAAACAAATATGAGTATATTTACATTTATATGAAAAATAAAAAAATTTCAGATATTTTATTTAAAAGAAGAAAATAAGTTACATTTTATGAATTTCGAATTTAAAATTCTGATCCCATTATTTGTTATCTTGTAATAAGCTTTGACTTTTTTGAAAAAATAACTTCATTTTAGTTTTTTTTCCTTATTTTATAATTTTGTTTCAGGTAGTTAAAAATTATACTATTTTTAAAGAAGGTTAGCAGGAAAATTTCTATACATATAATTCATCAAGGCATCAAATTATTGTAATACATTTAAATTTGAATTATGTTAGATCAAATATACAATAAATTTTAAATTATATGGGAACAAAAACTAATTTTTAAACTGTTTGAAAATTTGAAAACTGTTATTAGAGAACAAGAAGGCTGTTAAAATATTTATTCTCATAATATTTCAAAATAAAATTGTTTTTTTAAATTGATCTTTAATTTTTTAGGAAAAAATGTCTTCACTTCCATGTAAAAATTTTTTTTTTTCTTTCCAAATATTTATTAGGAAAGTTTACAATATATTTTCCCATTATTTTCACAATCACTACTGAAAAAAAATAATTCGTATTTGTTTAAAAAATTAATTTTAATGGAAATATAAAAATGTTATTACACTATATATAAATGCGGACAGAAAATTAAATGTAATCTTTCTTAATTAATAATCTTATTTGAATTATACTATTTGTAAATCTGAGTATTTGTTTATTTAACAATGTTTATACAATATAAATTTATAACATTTTTTTTAACAGATTTATAACATTTTTTACTATCCATATTTTTGTTTTGTGTGTGTGGGATTCAAGAGTATTTTTTTTAACACTTGCCTTTGTTCAAATTAAGGAGAACAATTGTGAGATTTCTATTTTCACAATCAGGAGTAAAATCATAAATATTAATAAAAAATGATATTGTAATCAAAGAAAATTAATTACATTTTACTTCTTAAATTTAATCATAACAGGAATTGTGAAAAAAGGAAAGGGGGAGGGACTTATGATTTTATTGTATATTAATTAGATTATCTTTCAAAATACTATTGTTCCAAAATTCTACATCTAAAAAATCTCTATAAAAATATGGAATATTTAAAATGATTTAAATTTATAGTTGTAATGAAGAATAAAATTAAATAGCATTATATATAGTTTTTTTATGATTACCTTTACAATCCTAACACACTTTTTCGAGAAACAAACTGAAACTGTTTTTCACATTGCTTTCCAAAGATTCCCCCCCCCTTCATATAAAACTCATAACAAATGAAACAGGTCAATAAAGTTTTACAAATTTTATATTCAAGACCTCATTAATACAGTCAAACCTTGCTGTAGTGAACTCCTATCTAATTAATTTCATTTTAAATGCTGATACTGAACTCTTGAGAAAATGAAAGTCCATTTATAGTGTACTGTTATTTCCCTACAATTTATATTTTTTCCATTTTTTCAATGCTACTTTTTAAACATGTATTTGAGAACAGTAATCCAAACCTCTGTCTTAAATTCCAACCTTCCTATCCTCCCTTTATTTCTAGGAATCAACTACAGGTCCAAAATTCCTCTTTCCCCATCATTTCTAAAAATTTACTGGCCCGCAATATAGACCACACTCTTCAAAACATCTCTCAGAAAATCACAATAATGTAATGGACCAAAGAGGAAGCCATTGATGTCCTCCTTTTTTATATCTAGGATTTTGTTTTTATATCTATATGACCTCCCCAAAAGTCCACTTTCTTCAGGTAAATACAGTAATCATGAACCCGAGAAACCCTTGTGATCTTTTCTTTCCCATAGGTTTTACTATCTTTGGTAAACTTCGGATACCCTAGCTATCATTCTCTATTTTTGACCCTTTTTCTCAAAGAATTTTTCTCGTTTGTCCATCTTTCTTGTGCCTAGATCACAGTAACATGGTTCAGCACAGCATAGCCAAATTTGGCTTTTACACCTTAAAAAACTAAACTTTCTCTCACTGATGTATCCATATGACCAATTCGGACTGAAAAGACATTTTGCCATCTCAACAATAAAAAAAATGACGGATTTTGTAAAAAGAAAAACATTTCTCATTGACAATAAAACAAAAACAAACAGATGTATAGAAGAAGGAGCCAATCAGTCAGCGATATATAAGCAATTATCCTTATCAAATTCTAGTTTCCAACATTTAAATTGTGCTGAAAAAAAGAGAATAAAGAAGCTCTTTAAAATGGTTTGCCGCATTCAGTGGAATATATATATATGTGTGTGTGTGTAATTAATAACTTTTATTAATAAATTGTGTGTTGTCACTCATACATTTTGTGTCATATGGTCTTCAGGTTACAGTGAATTTCTTATTGGGTCCTCAGAGGTTCACTATAATAGGATTCGATTGTATTTTTTTTTAAAATTTATGAATGAATATTATGCTGAAATTAGAAAGCTAGGATTCTTGATCATATTTGAATATGCATGAAATCTATGATATTATTTAAATGTACAATTTAAGCCTTTTTATTGAAATCTATTTTATACTTAAACTTGAGTTAGAATTAAACATGTGAAAGAACAAAACACAGAGAGAATAAAAATTTAAGTGATGCTACTGAAGTTCTAATGATTTTTACCTCATATAGTAGTTATTAATTTTAATTTCAAATTGTTGAATACTTGAAACATAATCATTATAATGAATAATTACATTTTTAATACAACTAACATTTGCAAATGTGTTTAACAGCCTGAAAATAAGTTGTTCATATATAAAAGGTGGGGAATCATTCCTACACAAAGGGGGGCATATTAAAGTCACTTGTGTTTGTTAGTCCATTATATTAATATAGCTATAACTTTTTGGTTTAGTAGAACCTTTCAGATAATAGGTGTAGTTAATTGAACAAATTCGAACTCTATAGACAAAAAGTTTATTTCCGTCACTAATTTTGTCTACTTCTTAATTTGTATATATTGTCTGATTGTCATTTATACTGCTACCGAAAAGTTATGACTCATAACCATACATTTTGATGTCCTCTGCTGTAAGGTGTAGACTAAGTGTTAAAGTCAAAGATTAATATAGCAAAATTTTAAATTTATTTGTGCAGCAATTTTGCTTGTACTTCAAAAACTAACTTAATTATATGGACTTCAGTAATTGGTCATTGATGAATATTACAGTTTATTATTAATAATTATTACAGAAAATTATTAAAATTGAATTACAAAATTTTTAGTAAAATGTGTTACATATCATTATTTTAGCTGAAATAATGATAGCAAAAATATTCATGTATGTCCATTTGTTGCATTCTCTTTTTATATTCTTCATGAAGATTAATTTATGGTATATGTTTAGTTTACTTAATATCCACAATCCATTGTACTCTGTCTAAAGTTAAAAAGAAATCAAAATTAAAAGAAAAGAATGTGCATTTTGGGGCTCTATATTCCTTACAAATGAGCAAAACTCAAATTCACTTTCATATAAATATGTTCATGAAGCTACAACATTTGTGCATCCATTTATAATACAATGTTCTTAAAATTTCAAAATATTGTAAACAATTTTCAACCCTTATATGCTGAGTATATACATTTCTTTACAGGTAAAACCAAGGTTCCAGAAACAAGTTGATCGTGCTCATACTTTGTACACAAAGCACCAAAAGGCCTATCCCATTCTCACTAGTGATAACCCCAAGGGTCAGGAAATTATCTCAATTTTGCGGCATCTTGAAACACAGTGTGTGAAGGACATGGAAAGTTTTGTTGAAAATTTCAATGCTGACAAAGCAAAAGAAGTGGAAGATATTTTCAAAGATTTAGTAGAATCTGAAATGAAGTTCTACTACATTAAGTAAACATGCGGTAATGAATTAGCGTATTTTGATTAACACTCAAGTATTTATCGTATAAGCTTAGCTTTGATATCTTTTTCATACACAATGCATCTCTTTTTCATACATATTGCAGCTTATATTCTGTCAAGTGGCCTCTAAAGCAAAGTAATTGGTATGGGTTCAGTTTGTATTCATAGTATTTCACTGTTTCAATAAACTAAAATATATATATGATAGAACTAAATAGCAAAATTGAATGGATTTAAAAGATGCTCTATTTAGCTTTGGCTGATTTCAAAAATGAAATGGAAAAATAGAATTTCAATATGAAAATACTTTAGGAAATTATAAATAGAAAACCTTAATTCATTGTTCCACATTGACAGTATATATTTTTTAGAAAATATATTTAGAGGAGTCAGTAAGTTAAACGTTTTTAGGTATTGTGATATATAAAAGTATATATATATATTTTCTTTTTTATACAGATGTAAAACATCATAAAATTAGCAATTTTCTTAATTAAAATTTATAAGTATAATTAACATCTATGCTTTTTTGAACACATTATTTTGGGGGAGGGAAACACCAAAGATATTCTTTATTATGCTATGTGTGATATTTTGAATTTTATTGTTTATTATAATTTAAAATCTATTGTATTGAATCTTAGATAAGTAAAATATATATTTTATATTTTCTCAGTATTTTTAGTGTTTCTCTTTTTAGGTTTTAATGAAATGCATATTTTTGTGATGAATGTGGCATCACTATATACAAATCTGTGACATAGTAAATATCACAAAAAATTGTTAAAAAGAACTTGATATAAATTTTAACATTTGTAATTAAAATAAATCTGCTTCCAAATACATAGTTATATGTATTTACATTAAACTTTTCTTTACCTCTTCTTGATAATTCTACATTATAAATGATTTAGTTCTTTGATTTGAAATAAAGTATACTTTTTTTACGTAGCTCAGAATGGAAGAGAGGGGATGTAATAATTCTGATATGAAAAGATGGCAAGAATACAAATTTCACTATTAAATATTATATTTAAGGTATATAATAGTTAAAGAATTGAGATTAAGGCCTTTCATCGATATTATTTTCTTGGATATTAAAATAGTGCTTTATTATTTTAATAATAAATTAAAATTGTTTCATATAAATTATTTTTTTCTGTAATTTTAATATTCTGTGACTTTTTTCTTTCCTCCAACATTTGTTTAACATATAATAAATTTTAAAGAAATATTTTTTGTAAATTAAAATTTCTTGTAATCAATATTTTGTTCACATTCCAGCAACAAACACTATAGTTCCCCCTTGTAATAAAAATATTAGAAATTATTTAATGCAATCCTTTCTACAATGCCTGTGATAAAAAGGAACATTCAGTTGGTTATTTACAATATTAGAAATTTCATCTGTGATATTCATGGCTCAGTATTAATTCAATTTTTATAGTATCAAATGTGGAAAAACCATTTTATTAGTTCCTTTATTAATCATTGTATTTAATTTTCATTAATTGTTTAGTATTTGATTTGTGTAAATATTTTATTTACTGTGTTGTTTGATTATTGTATTTGTATATTTATAAACATTTTTCATTAGTTTTACCAAAGACCAAACTTGCATTAATCATTTGATCCATTATAAACTTAATTTTAGGGAAAATTGTCTTTGTAATCTACAATTATACATGTGTATTTAAGTTATATTTATGCTTTAAACCTTTGCTTGGCTTTGTTACAAAAGCTATTAATTGTAAATTTCTGAAAAATATAAAAAGTTTTATTCAAGAGACTAAGGGCATTTGTAATTCTATTGCACTGCCATCTGTTAATCATCTTAAGAAGTAACAGGCCAACTTCCAGTGATTTTCAAGGAAATGCCACTGATTTTTTAGTGAAAAGAAAGTTGTGTATAAGTAGTTTTACTGAAACTACTACTGTTTAAAGGATTATTATATCTTTTGTAATAAAATAATGCTTCATTGCAATTCATTCAAAACAATTTTGTTTCCATTTACAGCTTTTGATTAAAATGACATTTTTCAAAACTTAAAAAGATTTTTTTTTTTTTTAACATTTTTTTGAGAGTTTACGTATTTTGATTCATACAGCAGCAAAATAAAATTTAAAAGGCAGCTGATTTATGTAAAATAAATGAATAAAAGAATATCACAAGCTATTCGAAAATATTTGTTCTCTTATTTACAAATGCAGTTTTTCTTTTTTTAACTTTTATGAAATGCAATTTATAAGTTACTTTTGAAACTTAGTTGATTTATGAACAAAACATTCTATTATCAGAAATTGACTTATTTTTCATTTAACAAATGTTTGTAAAAATTAACAGTGAAAATTATAATGAAATAATATGTGGTTATTAAAATGAAAAGTTTTGAGTGATTTGTCAATCTTTCTATCAAATTTTATATACTTACTTCATTAGTAAATACTTTGACTCCTGTTAATATGTTATTGGTGATTTTTCTTTATAAATAGACATTCTAGTAATAATTTTAAAAGTTATATTTCTGGCAAATAAGTAAAATATTAACTATCACTATGAATTAAATTTAGCATTTTTATATTACAATTTTTTTTTTTTTTTCATTTACAGTACACTATCCTGCACATTGCATGTTTAAAAATTGTATTATGTATTAAAACAGTGTGTTTTGAAATATTCTTAATTCTAATATCTATTGTAGTTTTACATGACGTATCTTTATATACATAACACTTCATTTTAATTTATGTGGTAACTAATATTTATTGTTTGATCCCTAACATGTTTTCATACAGTATTTATTCTTAATTGAATTAGGATTTTGCTTAAATATTTTACAGATTTATATTTGACCTATTTATTTGCTTCATAAACTTAAAACATTTCTGTGGATGAATATTATTTGAAATAATGTGAAGTATTCTGTCTGTGGATTTCATCATTTACTGTAACTCTGCATTGTTTTATTTTATGAGCTTTTATAAGAAGAATAAAGTAGATTCTTGCAATTTGAAATATTTTCCCTACTTGTGTATAAATAAGGCATCATAGGAAATGAAAACATTTCATTAATGAAATATTGATGGAAATAATTAATCACTAATCTGCCAAAAAATGTACAGAATGGGATTCATTTTTTCCGAGTTTCTTAAATGGAAGTAAACTAGCATATTTAGCTCATGTTTCTATAGTTAACCTTATTTTTGCAACTTGACTACATAATTAAACTTTCCATATCTTAGATATTTTATATTGGAGTTAAAAATTATAAAATAATTCATTTGAAACTAAATGAAATTTAAACTGGACCATCTTCCTAAATCTTTATATATTTTTCAGAAATAAACGCAAATCTACATCAGTAAAAAACGAATTTTTTAAACATGGGTTCTCTTTCAAACCTCACACTTCGTGTAATACAATTTTTTTATACAGAGCAGAAGGGAATGTTTAGTCAAATTGAAATTATTCAATAATTAGTTTTAAAAATTTATTTTATTTGACATTTATTAAAAATCGTGTTCACATTTTGAACAATTGGAATTATGAGTAAAATTTAATTCTTTAAATAATTAGTTTCAATCAATTAATTTTTATTAATTATAATTAAATTATATTTTCCCTAAAACAATTGTGCAAAGAAAATTTCAGCTCAATTGAACGCTTTAAAATGTGAGAAAAAAAGCTTTTAAAGTTTTGACCCAGACATAGTTACAATATGAGTAGAAGATAAACCATTAAAAATTAATTGATTTGATACAAAATTCTAAACACGTTCAATGAAAATACTTTTTCACAGAATAATTTATATAAATTAGAAAGTTGATAATTTTGGTTTCTTAATTTATTCCTTTTACAATTTAAGAATGTACTGGCAAGACCATGGGGGTGAAAGGGGTAGGGGGAGATATATTTCTCTTGATGTTATTTAAGACAGTTGTTACAAATGAACTTTTTAAATGGTTATAATTAGGATTTAATACAAAAAGACACAGCCCATTTGAGACAACTTAATAGTATTAAAATTATAGGAAGAGTGATTTTAAAAATGTCAGGTACACTTATAATTTATACCTCACACGAAAATAAATTTATTCTTTCAAGGGATAATAAATTGCCTTTGTAACTTTATATCCCATATAACCAATCAATCAAGAAGTTATAACATTTCCCAAATATAATATTATAATTATTGTAATGAAAAGAACATTTTCATGCAAAGAGAAATACCAATCTAATAAAAATACATTTAAATTTAATATTTGAATTAACATTAAGCTTCGTTTAGTGTATCAAAAATATTTTTGTTTCACACATAAAAAAATTTTAAAACAAGAAATTATATGAGTAACTGATAATTTTTTTTTTATTAATGACAACTACAATTTTCTATTTTAAAAAAGTATGATATTTTATGAAAAAAACACATATTAAAAATAGTCATGGAAATAAAAATTATGACAGAATAATGAGAAATTCTTTCTTCATCTCCAATTTCTTCGGTTACCTAAAAATATACATCCAGATGTCACTGTTACATTCTTATTAACAGAATTAAAGAAAATTACAAATTTTTTTTTAATTTTAAAATATATCAAAAATTTTCATTCAAATTAAGGAATTTTCATAATTTTCAACTAATAGTAATTTACAAATTCATATTCATTTGTAATATTTCTACAAGAATCAAAACAGTATGCACATTTATTACAAGCAGTGGCATAGCATGGATTTCTACCACACAGAGGAAACTCTGAATTTCCTACCCTTACAGAAATGAAAATAATAACACAAATGCATTGAGCACACACAAAATTAAATTTATATGTTAAAATGAATAAATAACATTCTATGAGGATAAAATTGCAAAAACATGTAAGGATAAGCAAAACAAAATATTTACCTTAATACTCCAATATATCTGATGAGTTTTACAAAACAAGTAACTTAACTTTACAATGACTAACAAATTTAGGTTCTTGTGAAACTTTATCAAAGTATAAAATAAATATCTTTTCACCACTCTTCGAAATAACAAAAAAGTTGAAGAATTCAAATATCACCATCATGTCTATGAGTTATTCAAGGATAATATTTCAAAAATTAATGAAAAAAACTAATTGTATTTGTGGTGTGACAACAGTAGATTGCAGCTGACCACATGTTTCGAAATTCAAAAGGTGAAATTTATTTTATTTTGAATAAAATATTTGTTGAGCTTTCATTTAATTTCATATGAAGGTAAGTATATATGCTTAATCAAATCTTACAACTCTACTTTGAACCACTTCCACTTCTCCTTTTACCATGAAATTCTACATAAGTACTTTTATAGTATCGATAATAACATATTTATCTGATATAAAAGGCTTGATGCTACAGACAGGATTAGCCAGCTCAGTCACTCTTTGCTCCCCCTCCACAAATGTGGCACCCCTGGGACTATGATCCCCTTACACTACACAATTGGTAACAAGTATCTTGCAATAACATTTTAGAAAATATGTACATTCTTTATATGAAAAAATACTGAAATACCATTTCTTTAAATTCCATGAGTCTTAGTAGTTAGTATAATATTAAATATGTGATGATTTCTTCTATCATTACATTGATTTTCTTTGGAATTCATCCTATTTTGAGCATTAAAAAAACAATTTTTTCACAAAAATTATTTTAAGATATTTATAATAATCTTCAAATCATTCTGCATTATTACAATTTAGAAACACATTTTTTACACAAAATTTCAAGCAGCTTTTAAGAAAAAGGTACATGATGAACCATGTAAATAATCTCAGTTGGATTTAGTTCATACAAATACAATAGTTCACACAAAAAAATTTCTGGCTTTTTGTATGCCTGAAATGACAAAACTATCAGAGCCATTTGCATTAACTCCTGGTCTGTGTACTTTTTTCAAACCATTTGATATGGAAATAAAATGGCAATGATTGCAAATCTTTTTTAAGATATCAAAATTTTTTAAATTATTTATTAACTTTTCAGTGAATTCAAAAAATAATTGAATTAATTTTTAAAAATATATCTCTTATTTCACATTATTTTTCTAATTAATCTGGATTCCTCCAAGAATATAAATCAAGAGGTAGATTGAAAAATATTTAATTTTAAATATGAACTTGATTTCAATTAATCAAAAGCTATAAGAAAAATCATTTTAAAAGAACAAAATGTTATGCAAAAATGCAGGTATAATGGTATAGTAAATATTTTTAATCAAAAATAATTTCTTAATATAACGAATTTTAAAGTTATTGATATTTAATTTGTACCTTAATCATACCAGAAAAACACAAACACACACATACAAATTTTCAAACACAAAACAACTTGACACAAGCTACATTTTTTACCTTTAAAAAGTTTTGATATTAGTAATTAGCAGACAAATCCATAATAATCTTGCTACAGGATAATTTGAAAAATATCTTGGAACAAACATAGGAGACCAAAGAATAAACAAATCTCAATTAGGAACTTGATTATTCGGATAATTAAAAAAAAAAACTACGTAAAAATTTTCCTAACTCATATAATTTTCTTCAGAAAGATATATATTTTGAACCATCAATAGGCAAATATTTTCTAATTTTAAATATAAATTACAGAGAAGTTTTGAAATCTTACTCAACTTATAAAAATTTGCTTATATTTCCCTCTCAAAGCATTATATCAAATAAAAAAAAATATTATAGCATATTTCAAAAGGGATTTTGTCCCTGTATATATTACCATGTTTCGGTTTACATCCTTGAAGTTGTTCCCTCCTACTTGTGTCAGCTTTAATTTCAGCTTTTACCTAAACGGACGGGAAATTACGCATAAAATGCAAATTCATACCCATGTGCTTAACAAAGTAATTGATAAAGACAAATATAAAATTTATATTAAAAACAAGAAAATAAAATCATACACATGCAAACTTTAATGTCAACCATTTTCAAAAATAAAAATTTTTCTTAATTAAGAGAGTTTGAATTACTTAATACAAAAAAGTTTATACTAAGTTCTATATCACAAAAACGAGATGGGGAGGGGAAACCTGAGATGAACATTTATACCAATAAAGAAACTAATTTAAGACATAAAAATGTAGGAATAAATTTTTTATTAATACTTCAATCTAAAATATATGTAAAAAATACAAATTTTTTTCTCTTTTTGTCATCGAAAATTAATAATTTTTTAAAATTATGAATGCATTGAAAATAATGTAGGAAAATCTAAAATTTTTATAATTAAATTTTAAAAAAAAGTTTTTTTTTTTTTGATGTAACAATCTGCTATCAAATTATGAAAATTTTACTGAAGATTTTCAACCTGAGACAATTACATGAAGACAATTTTTTTTTACTAAAAGTTTATAACATAATTTTTACAAAAATGTTAGGATCTCAAAAACTGCAGTGTTATAAAAAAACTGCAGTGAAAATAATGCATTGTTATTAATTAATAGCTAATAATTTATATAAATGTTTTCAAATTAACTGTAGCATTAAAAAATATATTAAGACTTTGCATGTTTACTTTTTATTCATATAAAAACAAGCACAGAATAAGCAATTTGATTTTACTAAAGTGAGTTCTATTCCATAAAAAATGAAATATATAATAGCTAATTTAGTAATTCAAAAATTGATTTATAAGACTTCACAAGAGAGAAAAATGCAGCTCTCATCTTACGGTAACTTCCTTTAATGATTTCTTTTCAGGTAATTTCTCTCCCATTACTTCTGGGAATTTGCTTTTCCAGAATATTATAATAGTGAGACGAAAAGCAATGGATAATTTAAAATGAAATTAAATTTAAAAAGTAAAAATACTAAGAAATATTTTTTTAATAAAAACACTTTTAAGGGGATAACATTTTTGTTGCTAAAACCAACCAAAATATTTTTAAAGAGATTCCACTTTTATTCAAGTGATATTTTTTTAAGATACAAGTAAGGAAATAATTTTGAAATATTATGGTTTCAGGGAACCAAAGAACAGCCAATTCTTTGAAAAGAGGAGAAACATCTTTTCCACCATTTTTACAGAAACCTGTCCTTATTATTAATCTCTTTTCAAAAAGTAAAAATAAAAATTGTTTTTACATCAAGCAATTTGCCTAATAGCTCTTTTGGTGATAAGTTCCTGCCACTCACCATTCTTTGAGTGTCACAATTAACTCATCTGTTCTTTAGATAGTTTATTAAACTCTTTTGTTAGTTTTCTAGGATTAGCTCTTTTTTTTTTTTTTTTTCTTCTTTTAAAGATATTTTAGCTCAAACACAGATCATACAAAATCAGTAAACAATGCTGTTTTTTGCAATATTAATATTAAATTATTTTATAATCTTGAGTCAAATAGTTCGTAATATGTACAGTTGATCAAATGAAATGTTTTAAAAGAAAAATGGAAATTTATCAGAAATATTATTTAAGTATAAAAAAATTCATAAACAAAAAATTATATAACTAGAATATTTCTCAAAAAAAAAAAAAAAGTGTAGTAAAGGCTTTCATTAAAAATGCTCTCTTAATTATAAAATTATAGAACAATTTTGGATACAAAAAGTTCCCACTGAATGATACTATTCAAAACATAACTGCCTGATTTTTTTTTCATTATTTATATTAAAATAATTAAAGAACTGCATATTCATTTAATGTATTAACATTAAATGAATATACTTCCATATAATTAGTTGCTTTTAAGATTTAGAAAAATACCTTACAATACATTAAATTCAGAATAGAAAATAGTTTTTACATAATTACTTCACTTTAATTATGGAAGAATAAAACAGTCAAAATGTTTATGTTGTAACATCACATCCACACTAATTTTTTAAAAATATCTTCTAACTTATTTGTATTATGTACAGTTAAATTTATACATATTTATCTGCCTTTAATATTTATATTGTGCTAACACTTTAATTATTATCATAATCGAATGACTTGCATGAAAAAAAAGAATTGAAATTTAAAAAATGCTGGGGTGATGTAACTTGAAGAAAAGAATTTCAATTTAAACTCAAATCTGATCATACAGATCTTTGTTGATTATGTATGATGAAAATTGGTGAACGTTTTTGAGCACCACATACATAATAAATATTATAACGAAATTTTTCAAAGAAGTTCAATTTTTAGAGTTTTACAAAATTCTTAAAACAGATTTAGTGCTAATAGTATACTCACACACTGTGTTACATCAGTAAGTTCAGGTCTTTCGAAACTAATTTGGAAATAATTACCCATATTTCAAAATATAAATAAGTTCAATATAACAATAAAAAAACAATACCCCTCTTGCTATTTCTTCTCTTTCTTTTTTATCTTTCTGAAATGCAGCAATTTCTTTTGCTCTCTCGATACCTGCCTGTTTTCTAAGCTCTTCTTCTCTCAGCTAAAAATAAGTCAATCTATAACCATTGATTAATCATACATGTAAAAAAAAGTTAACATTTAGAATATAAATGCATTACTGCAGTTCATGAATAAATCTTCTTTAAAATTAATGATAAAACTACATAATATGAATATACAATTAATTAGTAAGAGATGGTTATGATGGTAGGATGATAATAAATTACCCTTCAATTGATATTTCAGAAGCAAAATTTTCATATAATAGAATGAGAAGATATTTGATACTAATTACAATTCCAGGTGGCAATGTTCATTATTTTACTCAGTTATCTTTAGTTAAATAGGTTACGAATCCATAACATTAGAGCTGCAATATTTATTCTACAGTCACTACTAATTTTTTCTTTAAGTACTAAATATCAAATGAAGGAGTAAAATTTTAAGAATCAAATGAATTTTTCTTGGGTTATGTATAATTCTGAGCTTCCCAAATGTGATACATAATCCAATAAGATATTTATGAAATGAAATATTGAATGCCCTTAGGCAATTTCACCAGAAAAGTTGATGAGCTATAAAATAGGTTGCCACAGTAAATTTACATAATAAATTATTCCAAAAATTAACACTACACTAAAACCAAACAGATTCTTACAATGAAATGCCATTGAGATTAAAGTAATTTTATGGTACAAACAAAAATACTTGATTAATAATAATTATTATTATAAATAATAATCATATAATTATTATACCATATTACAATTAGTTTATTTTATATGTCATAAAAATATAAATAATAAAATAAATAATTATAATTTATATTACACACATAAATCACAAAAATTTAACCATAAAGGGCATCCTTGCAAACTGAATAAATATCTTTCTTGAGCCAAAATATTCAACCTCTTTAAAAATTAAATTCATATCTGTGCACCACTATAAAACAACCATTTTACCCTTTCCTCCAAAATCATAAAAAAAAATCATACTTTCATTCAGACATACTTAACAGAAGAATTAAAGGAACATTTGAAGCTATCAAAAAACAAAATATTATTTCGATAAAAAAAATACCATATTCTAAAAATATCAACTGCTATTTCTCAAAAATTTTCATCAACTCTTAATAAATAGAATGAAAACCTTTGACTTATGTAGATGTTTGGGAAAATAAAAGTTATATCAGAGTTGCTAATAACTAATTTGTCAAATTGAAATTGTTATTGCAAACAATTAATTGTCAACCACCACAGGGGGACTAGATACTTCACTTAAACCTAGATTTATAAATATTTTTAAAAAAATCTTAAATACAAAAACTAAGCTAGTGTGTTATGTTATTAATTAAAAATAGTATCATTAACAAAATAGAAATCAATGAAGAAATAAATAAATAAAACATTGTAATAAATATTAGTAATTTAAAAAAAAAAGGGGAGAAAACATAAAAATCTAACTATGATAATTCAACTTATTTAAAATCAAAATAAAATTTATTCAAAAAAATTAAAGTTAAATATGAAAATTTAATAGCAATTTTCATAATTACATAGAAATATTTTATAAGCTTATGAACAACAAAAAAATTTCTGTTCCATTTAAATGGAAATTAATTCACTCATCATACTTAAATAAACATAGATTCTAATGGAAATAACAATGTGTTCCAAATGCACATACTCAACCTGAACATTCTATCAAACTATTTTTACAAAATAAAGTAAGAGAACAGATGTAGCAAAATCTCTCTTTTTTTTTCCACACAAAATAAACAAAAACACTTTAGGAAAAATATAAAATTAAATTGCCAAAAGATATTTAGAAAAAAAAATTATTAATTGTAATTTATTACACTAAATGATGTCATATACTATGACATCATTTGAATGACTGTGGCAAGAACTAATGTAGCTGTAAAGACATAACAACTGAACAGCTTTGTTTGAGAAAAATAATATGAATTTAATAGCTATTTACGTAAAAAAAAAAACATTAAAACACAACAGAATACCAGTTCTTTACTCTTTCCTTCAACAGCAGGTGTTACCCATTCTTCTTCTGGTTGTATAAAACTATAAGAAGACAAATAAATAAATAAAAATGGAAAAAATATATAAAAAAAATAATAAACTAGGGATCCAATCTTTAGGATATATATGTACTAACATTACGAAATAAGATTATATTTATCAACATCAGTTGTTAGTATTCTTTCTTTCCAATTATGTACAATATAGTGATGAAAATTATCAAGCCGTAAAACATTGTAGTTTGCAGTAGTAAAACTTAAAATGATATTTTTGCAATTTTCCTAATATTAAGACCAAAGAATTTTTTTTTCACTGAATAATATATATAACATAATATCACCAAAACCGAAATTTACAAGATTGATATGTTTCTCATTTTCACTTTTAATTTTCTAAAAAAAAAAATTTACAATCAATTAATGTTAGAAATGTCTACAACAAGAAATGATAAGTTATAATAATATGGAAATAAATTATTTTACAATGTAATTTTAAAAAATAATACTCTTATATTTATTACAAATACATTCAAATTTATTCTGGTTTCATTTAATTCATTAGACGAAAGATTTATTTTTTTGCAAACTTCAATTGTTTACAAGATTTACAAAAAGCAATGTATTAAAAGGAATCAGAAAACATAGTTCATGAATCACTGCAATAGAAAAGCTTTCTTCATTATTACAGAAAATACTATCTAGTCTTCAATCACAAAACACTTCTTCAAAAATTAAAATAATTTTTATCACAGCAAATAAACTGTCCCATTAAAAGAAAGTATAAAGCATTTATATGCACATATTTACAATAATGATACTTATTTTGAACAAACCAATCATGTGTAAATATTCAAGAATACTTAATTTTTATCCCATTTGTACTATGCATTTTTTTTTCTCACTTTTTTCCAAGAGGAAAATATTTACATTTATTAAATTTTAGTAAATAAATTGAAAGAAGGAACATTTACACTATTTGCAAACACACATAAAATGTCTGCACAACAGTGCATCTGCTAATTTATTGCACAGCACATGAGTAAAAAGGTGAATGCTAGAGATAACCATGCCACAAAAAGAATATGAATAACTTCAAACACTCAGTAGCTAGTTATCTTCATTACTTGTAATATTAACTCTAAAAATGAAACAGATTTGCATGGCATTTTCAATAAATGAGTAAATGAACTATAACTGATAATGATATTAATCAAAAAGGATATTAAATTTAAAAAAATAAACTGGAAAATTTGCTACTCAAATGCTTGCATATGAGAAATTTCTCTCGTGGTAAATTCTTTGTAAACTTTTGTAAGAATGAACATTTAAAATTATTGCTAAAAGCCTTTTTCTCAAGTTTCTTTCATCATTTATTGAAATGTATCTGCAGTATACAAATTCTTAGAGCAACTAACAAACAATCATGTTTTTGATTATATGTATAATGTTCATCTATTCTTTTTATTTCTTACATTCAGAAATCTATTTCTCTTAAAAAAAAAAAAACAATTCTTAGCAGTACATCTCAAGGACATATACATTACTAATATAAGGTTAACTACCAAAAAAATTCAATTGGAAGAATTAAATTCTGCAAAGATAGAAATTTATGAATTATGGGTAAATTTAAATTACTGTAAAATCTTGACTATATTACGCACTTTTTTCCATCATTTTACTCTGCAACAATGAGGATAAGTATTATACTCATGTAAAAATTAAAAAAAAAAAAGGTTTTTAAGCATTGAATGTGTAGCAGCTGTAACGAGTGCTGCGTAGGTGTTCTTTTACTAAACAGGTATTTTTTCACACAAACAAGAACTTACAGTACAAGTCGCATATTACGATGGCATCAATAATTATGACTAGGATGCAACAGCAATAGATTAGCTATGTTCTAGTGAAAGTGATTAAGAATGATAATTTGACAGTATTGTTTGTTTTATGTTAAAATTTAAGTTTTTCTATTGAATCGACGTTTTTGCTTCTTTTTGTTAAAAATTTCAATTCTGTTAGTAAATACTTGTGCAATCTTTAAATAAAATATTGAAAATTTATGGGTGTGTATTATATTCGAATTTTAATTTTTTCTGAAAATGTAGAGCCAAAACAAGTATGCATATTATACACATGTGCAAAAAAGATTCTTGAAATTCAGGGCATATACATGTATGAGGTGAGGATATTAAATAACAAGACTGAATGCCAATGACTAACAACTGTTTAAAGTAAAGCTTTCTCTTTTGAATGCAGTGCCTCTCGCTTATGTAAACAAATACGTACAGGCATAGCCTTCATTTGAATTAGTATTTAACTTTTTTTTTTTTGAAAGAAAAATTAAAATGCAACCATAGAGCAATGAATTGTTGTGAAATTTCACATGAATCTTTGAAACTATTGAAACTTAAAATTTATTGAAAGAAGCGTATATTAATGAATGTTTATCACATGCTCCAGTTTTTGAGTGGTTTAAGCATTTTCAAGATGCCCAAGAAGATGTTGGCCGGGGTCACCCTTCCAGGTCAAAAATGGATGACAATATTGAAAAAATAAATAATCTGGTTCGATCTGACTGCCAGTTAAGTATTTATGTATTTGCTGAGACTGTAGAAATTGAGAAAGAATCCATACAGCAATTTTTACTTAACAAATTTTCATAGTAATGATTTTTTTACAATTTTGAGTTATTTCCAACTTTGACATGAGTAAATCATTTATGATACTTCTACAACACTAAATTTTATTACCATGTATTAATAGCATTATTTCATAGAATATTTATGTTCACTTACCGAAATTTTAAAAGAATTTCAATTATTTCTACTAGTCTCTCATCACATGTAAATACCCATCTATTTTGTACCTAAGAGAAGAATTTGTTGATTAAAACTCTCATATATATAGATATAAAGTAAAAATACCAATTCTAATTATTAATGCTTAAATTTATATAATAGTTGTGAGAAATAATACAAATGATTGACAAATTAAGAATTTTGATGCAGAAACTATGGGTAATTGGCAGTTCCCCCGCCTATTTTTTTTTTTAAAAAAAGCAACATTTAGAGAAGAATAAAAAAATTAATACAAAACAGAAAGATTCAAAATTTAATGTCAAAGATGTGAATGAAAATAAATAAGATGCACATACAACTAAAATTAATATTGCTATTTATTGCTTTCATTCCTTTTCCACTTCATGAAAAAAAAATTTTAATATGTAATTTTCTTAAATTTTTCTTGAGGTCAGTTTTTAATAATAACTTAGTAATAATGCATTAAAAATTGGGTTTTAAATACCTCCTTTTGACTTTTATAGATATCAATTTAAATTCAATAATGTTAAGTGACATTTTTAAGACTTATAATTTAAGTTTCAGTTTTTATTAACGTTGCACTAGAAGCAACACAAGGGCTATTGGAGATGGACCTTGTAATTTTGAACCACGGTCAAGTGATGAAGACGACACCTGAGCTGGCACCCCCCTCCCCTAACATCGACTTATAATTTCAATATGCCACTTAACAATCTCATTAAAATTAATCTCACTGTTTGTTTCAGAATTATAAGATATCAATCAGAGTTGATAAAAATTGTCATTTATTTTTGTAAACAAAATTAATTTTCTTACACAAACATAATTTTAAATCTTATTTTCAAAACTGCTAATGTTTTAAATTCTATTATAAAAAAAATTAACTATGTTATACAAACAAAACTTATGTATGGGAGAAACAATCTAAAATAACTTGGGCTAGCAAGTATTCATTTTATTCCTTAAAATTTTATAAATACTTATTATTAAAAGTTTCTTTTTGTCTCATACCTCAGTCATTAAAAATTATCAAAATGATAAACTGGATTTTTTTTCATTCTGAAAAACATTACTTTCCTTAGAAATTATACTGAAATGATGGAAACTGTTTAAAAAAAAGCAATTGATATACCATTTGTAGCAAAGATTTAATATACTTTTAAACTTAACATTACAATATGCACAAAAAATATTATAGATTTTGCTAATGGAATGTTACTATTGTTCTGAATCTGTACCCATTTCATTACGAGCTTCACCTATTTCAAAACTGTACCGAATAAGCACGATTTTTTTTCGTACTATAGCTTACTGGGCAACAAAATATATAGTGCTTCAGTACTTACTTAACCAATTCTTACCAGATTTCATTTAATAATATTTTACTTGATTTATCTAAATAAGATAAAAAAGACAAAGCTGAATATTTAGAAAATTCTGTGACTCTTTAATCAATATTTACTAAACAATTATTTTTTAAAAAAGATTTTTAAATAAAAAAAACTACTACTCATAAGTATTGCACAGTTAAATAGGATATATTCAGAAGTATTTGAAAAATTAAAGTGACACAAAAATGGAAATGCAATGGGTCTATCCTTTTCCTCAATTACTGAAACAAAAAATCTTTGAGCTTTTGTCGATTTGACAGTTTTATTCAGCCATTCTTAAAATTTATTTTACAGAACAAGCATTCTTTTTTAAAAATTCCTGCTCCTTGTAATGAAAACACAATAACCAAATGGATTGCTTGATAATGTCACACTTAGTAGCAATACAGTATGAATTGGCAATTTTGTTTCTAAATCTAATAAATTTTGTAAAATGCATTTTACTATTCATATAAAAAATAAACTTAAATGAGTATTTAATAATATTGTTTTAGGATTTTCAGAAAAAGAATGGCAGGTGTATATTTGATTTAGGAATGTCAATGTATGTTGTAAAATGAATAAATGCATTGCACAGCGGATACATGTAGTTTTAGTACATGTGATTGTTAATTAATAATGTATCGAGGAGCAACATGAGGGCTATTGGCAAATGACCTCACAATTTTGAACCTTGGTCAAGTGATGAAGACAACACCTGAGATGGCATATCTCTCTCGAAACTTCCACACCACACTAATGGAAGGACTTGGAACCTTGAGATATTTAACATTATCAGTCCCACTGCATGGGAAATATCTGCACCCACTGAAATATCTAGACTTATGGAAATATTAAGTAGCATTGTAGCAGTATCTGTCCAATAAAATATGAGTGTAACTGTTTGTGAATTACTAAAAGTGATACAAAAAACTTTAAATACTTATATCACGCATGTAGACATGTATATCTAAACTACCAAGAGAGTAAACAAAATTACATTATCTGGAAGCAATAAAACATTCAGAAACTTAAAGGAGATAATAATACACAAGGAAATATTACTCCATAAATATTATCATAAGTAAATATACTACCATGATAAATCTATTGATAACTTTGACCATGGTTCTTTGCAACTCAAACATTTTTGTAATTTCTCCATAACTTCATAATTAACAAATAAAATAGGACCATACCACACACTCCCTCTCCAAACTTCCACGCCACATCAATTGGATTTGGAGTCTAAAACAGATTTTATATGCATGAATTCTTCCAAATAGCAGGTCTAATGTGAAATCAGGACTCTAACCCACAATTCCAACAAAAAAAGATAGATGCTGTTTTCTCATGCCCATGATTACTCGATTACCATGGCTGCACTAAAATACATTCAAAGTTGAAATATTTTATCTCTTTAAAAATCTAGGCTTTTATTCCCTCATCTTTCCAACATGCAGATCAGTATTAACAATCACTTTATTTCTCATGCCTGAAATTATTTTATCAATTTTAGGCAATTATGCATAAAATTTTTTTATTAAACTTTCAACATTTGAAGCAACAATAATTGCTTCTTCTGGTTGACTATTAATGATAACATAACATTAATGAGGAAATAATCTGTTCTATTGTGATGTGAAAGGGGGATAATTTATAAAAAATGCAGAGCTGTGACCATTAACATATACATATTTATTTTTTTAATGTAACTTCTTAGCAAACTTGAGAATTTTTTCATACTATCTGGACACTTTGACCCTATTTATTTCACATGTTTTTCATCAGTTTATTCTAATCATTTAAACTAATGATTAGTAATGGTATTACATATTACTTATCACATATTTCATCTTATTTTGCATGACCTCCCAGGATAGAACATATTTTAATTAGAATGTACTAGAGTGCAGGGCACACTGTTCAATGTGCAAATAAAAAAATCTTTTACAGTTCATGTCATTGTTCATAATATTAGAGGAATTCTGAAAATAAAAGACAGAGATAAGAAATAATGAACAATTTAACTGTAGCAAAACTTTTACACTAATATTAAACAGAAGAATAAATAATAAGCAACTTTAAAATGTTTTATATTAAATTCCAATTTGTAATTTAACAAATAGTTTTAGTGACAGCATTGTTAATTTAAAATGCATCAAAAGATATTCAAGGCTAGCTAACTTAAGATTATTAAGATTCAAAACACACGAGGAAATCCAAACATTTGAGAAGCTCTTCAGGCCTTGTTCACACTTAGTGGATGCTGCTTGAGCTGTGCATTAACTGCATTCCAAAAATTTGTACCCTCAACTATGATCATTGTGTTACAAATAATAAAATGGATAAATATGGTTAATAAAGACCAAGATAATATATTTGGTTACCTAGAGGCATATTTTTCTATTTAATTGTTAAAGTAAGATGAATATTTCACTTGATAGTGCATTTCAAATACATAACAGCTTTTTATAATAGCGTTTAATATAAGATTAAACATATTATAGAGAAAAAAAAAGCAATAAATAAAAGATGAAAATGGCTGTATGGATATTATGAGGTTTCAACACTGACATATAATATTTATAGCCTCATTAATTGGAAGGGATTTGCAATCATCACATCAATACCGATATTAAATTTGATTATTTCTAGACTTTCACTGAATCAAAAAAGAAAACTCACATTAATCCACCCACTCTTTTTCATGAATTGACGAGCAGGTAACAAGGACCAAACATTTTTGTTGAAACTTTCATTTTCACACTTAATGACACGGTAATGACAATCGTTTTCATTATAAAGGATGTTCCTAAAACATATATAAAAGAATTACGCCACATTTAAAACTTCTATTACTTATTATTTGTATAAATAAATATATTATGCGACTTGTTTAGCTAGAAACAAACATTTTCCGTGATAATTGAATTCGTTACCTGTACATTTTCAATAAAGTTTCGATTGCAGTTCTCGCGGTTTTCGAATCATTCTCCGTAATAAGATTCTTCAAATATCTTCTCAGGGAATCGTGATCAACCATTGCTTAAACAAATTGATCAGAAACTCGCGATTCAAATGAGCGAATGAGTTACTATAAATAATGAGTGAAACAAAAACAGAAAACCGGTTGACATAAGTCGATTCTTAATCTCACAATCCTTACGCCCTTGTAAGTTTCAGTTTCGGTTTAAATTTCCCAAGAGTTAACTTCGCTTTACTTCCTTTTGTTGAATTTAGCGCTCCAACATCATGATAGTTATGGTAGCAGCCACTTTGATAATGGTAGGAGTCGCTAATACTCATCACGTTCCTTCCAGTGTGATGTTAATTAAAAACCAAACCAAGATAATGATAGGTCATTTACTTCCTTACATAAACTAAAATAATGCGAATCAGTACACCATTGGTTCCCAAAGTGCGCGCTGCGGCGTCTTCAAAGGGATGCCACGTAATGTTAAAAAGTATGCATAATAATTTTACAAAGAAGGGCTAAATTAAATTTTGGAATATGGCGCTACGGAAAACTTTAATTTAAAAAAGGCTCTATAAGAGCCGAACAATTTTTGAGCCTTTATGTTACACATTAACAATGAGAATTTGTCTGGTAATCAAGGTAATGTTAATGCACCTGAATCCATCCGGGGCGATTAAAGAGATATAGTATTGTGTATGCAGAATTATAATTTTACGTTACGACTTCTCCGAAAAGTTATGTTTTTTGTGCTCTTCTTTTCGGTGTTTAGTAACTTTCCTATCGATCTGAGGTAAATATGTTTATGAGGATGATAATGGTTTATTCGAATCAAAAAATGTTGAAAAGAAAAATTGCAAACATTTATTCAACGCATTATAAGAAATCTGGATGTTATGTGCCAGAAGATAGATTGTAAGTTTTTAAAGACCAAAAAGAAAGAATAGAGTAAGCATTAACTTTTATATTGATTTCTGAAAGAAATTGGTCATATATAGCCCCAGAACCGTATCAATTTCATTGCGATTATAAAGTATTTGTGTAATTGTATAATTACACAAGGCTATGCAATTTATTCTTATAATACTTAAGACTATAAAATAAAAATGCACTTTTAACTAAATGTATTAATTTAATTTGAAAGAAGCAAGTAATCTTAAAATATCCATTTCCTTTTTTGAAATCAACGAATGATGTGTTTTTTTTAACTATGAGAATTAACCATGTCTGTTTGTGTTTTAGACCTCTATAATGTTCTTCAGAACATATAAAATCATGATATCCAAACAGTTCACTTAGAATATAGATTTATTGTTAACCAGAAGTCAAGCAACGTCATCTCGACGCCGCAACAACAGAAGCAATAATATAACATTCGCAATCTAGAGTTAACATGAAATACACAGTTACAGTTAACATGAAATACACAGTTA
>BMAW01114999.1:0-14032 GCA_019974015.1 Nephila pilipes | reverse complement strand
AGTTAACATGAAATACACAGTTACAGTTAACATGAAATACACAGTTACAGTTAACATGAAATACACAGTTACAGTTATCATAACAATGTCACCCTTAATGTGACTATTCGATATATTTCTCGTGGCCACGGTAGCCTAATGGTCATGACTTCGGATTCGTGGCTGGTGGTTTTCGTTGAGTCGCAGGTTCAATCCTTGGCAGCTAAAGGCCCGCCGTGCAGCCGGGGCTGATGCACGTTAAATCTGTCAGGGGCCTAAATCCTCTAAGTATGTGGAAGTTAGGAGAGTGGGATGCCAGCTCAGGTGTCGTCCTCGTCGCTTGACCGAGGTACAAAACTACGTCACTTGAACGAGGTTCAAAACCAAAAAAACCGAGGTTCAAACTATTCCATCGCCAATAGCCCTCGTGTTGTTACTTCTAGTGCGACGTTAATAAAAACTAAATCGATTTTTTTCGTGAAAACTCTCACGTTTTTAATTATGACGCCTTAGTTTTTTAAAAAATTTAAAAAAAAAATTTTTTTTTTTGTTCTGAAAAATATATTGTACGCAATTTTTTTTTAAAAAAAATGTGAATGGGCCAAAGGGGGAGTATCTACGACTATAAAATAATAAATTAATCGCCACGTATGCATGTAAAGGCGAAACAAACAGATGGCCAGTGTGTCTATTCCACAACATAATTGACTTGACTACAATAAAAGCATTTGTTCTTCTTATGCAGGTAGATTCTTCTCCCAATCAAAACAAACAGTACAGAAGACGGGGTTTTTCTTTCTAAAAGAACATGCAAAATTATTGAAGAAACTTCACAAAAATATTGGAATTAAAAAAAAAAAAATATTCCAAAAGCGATGAAGAAGTAAATGGAATCAACTGAGGGTGAAGACTCTGAAAATATCAGAATAACTAAAAGAGGAAGGTGAAAAGAATGTCGTTCAAAGAAAGATTGACAAACACAAAAGACGCGAGCTTCCTGGTTAGCTTTTCACTGTCAAGAGTACGTAAATGTGTACACTAAATTTTGTCTGTCACTAAAATATGTGTATCAAGAATAATGGACGTAAATCATAATAAATTTTTAATTAAAATTTTATATGATTTCCAAAGCATTTAAATATTTAATTCCGCTTATACAAGCAAAATATTGTATGAGGGAGAGGAAGGAAATGAGAAAAAAAAAAGAGGAGGGGAGAGGAGAATTATAAAATGTGTTGCCTCTGCGTTAATAAACACAAAAAGGAATGCTATAAAACAGCATAAAATATTTATTAGACCTAGTATAAATATAAACTACCCTGTATATAATATAACCATACAAGCAAAACGTAACCTTTTTTCAACAGAGTTAGAAGATTAACGGAATTTTATACAAAAAATACAAATTTTGAATTAAAAAACTTACCATAACTTGGATTGATTGGATTAAATTACTGTAGCTGAGTAAGTCAAATGAATTAATTTAATAAATTAACTAATATATATATATAATAAACTCATATTAATTAAAGTTCTTAAAGTATTCCAGTTTTTTGCTGCAAAACATAATATATATTTTCTGTCAGTAAAATACTCACTCATATTTTATTAAAATTTCCTTCAGAAATAATTGTTTCTTACTTTCTAAACGAATAACTTATCTTTTTTGAAAAAAAAAAAAAAAAAAAGGAAATTTTCAATTAAACGAATAAAACTAATTCATAGAAATAGTTAAATGATTATTAAATAGATTTAATTAAAATGATAACAGATGGCTTTTTCAACAATGGATTACTTAAACGGGGTTTTAATGATGGTATTTCTGATTTAAGAAGTATATTTTACCTACTAAAATAAATCGAGCTTATTAATTTCGTAAATATGATAAATAAATTTAATAAATATTATTGATTCATTAAATGAATAATTAAGATAATTTTATACATTATCAAACCCAAATTAGATATAAATAACAATAATTAAATATAAAGTTATTTGAGATAAAAGAACCAAACTCTCTCTCTCTCTGTTCTTCCACAATGTTGTTAAAAGAAATAAATATATTTATACGAGTTGTTTTTATTTATTTCAAACAGTTAAATTCTAAGGGGAACGACGTCGTTGGTTTCTGAGATTGGAATTACAAATTTTCCTTTCCAAGGACAACTGTTTAATGCAAAATATCTGTAATGCATCATTTCAAAACCTTCCTTCTCAAGCAAACAGTTGCATGTCTCGAGGTCGGACAAAATATCGACACACATGTTGTATTTGTATAAATTTAATAATCTTAAGTGAGTCCGAGAAGTGAAACATTCACGGTTTGATTGATTGTTTATTAACGTTGCATTTAGAGACAATACAAGGGCTGTTGGTGACGGAGCTCATAATTTTAAACTTCTGGTAAATGAAGAGGACGGCAACAGAGCTGGGACCCGCTCTCAAAACTTCTGTTCTGCGTCACCGGAGGACTTGGAGATTCGACAGATGTTACATGTATCAGCCCAGCTGCATGATGGGTCTTTCGCGGCATCAAGACTCAAAACCACGACTTGAGAAAAGCAACGTGGTTGTTAGCTTGCGATCAGTAGACTATAATCACTTGGTTACTGCACCCATAAATATTCTCGGAAGATATACTAAAAATTAAATAATTCTTCTTAAAACGTGCTAATACGTTGTTGCTTTGAAGAATGGGGATTGGCAAAAATACACGGCTGGAATATAAAAGATACATGGTATTAGGTTCAAAGGAATGACATAATACACTATGATTGTAATAATTACATTAAGTTTGTTTTTTTAAGGTATATTTAATTTGATTTATTATCGTCTGCTTTTATTTTATCCGAATTGAATATTATTATCTACTTCAATAATTTATCGTTTGCTCGTATTTTAATATTTAATTTCATAATTGAACTTTATGGCAGATCGTCTGTTTTTATTCTTTTTGTTGTTAACATTGGCAACATTTTGTGTAAAAGAATGTTTTGCAAGTGAAAATAAAAATACGTTAGGAATTTGAAGATATTTTCTTTTCTTTACTCATATTGTATGTGCGAAGCCTGGGGCTCGGAAGTATGTTTACTTTACGCTGATTAATTTTCATTTTGCTGAACCGGTGATATAGTTTCGGAAAAAGATGACTACCCAATCTAAAGACTCGAAACTTCCATCGTCGAGTGAACTCGCTACCAAAAGGGAACTCGACTAAACTCTTATAACTCGAATAAATCTTTGGAAATTTTTTCTTTTTGCACATGTTAAAATAGCATTAATATAGCCAATATATTTCAATTTTTTTTCACTGATTAAATTAAAGGACTCTCGACTTGAGATGAACAACAAAAATACGTCTCGACTTTAAGGTATATGTTAAACAATCAATTTAATTCATATAGGGAAAAAATAGAACTTTATTAATTCATAAGAAATATATTAATCCGAAACCAGTATCTGGCATGTCTAAATTTTGCGTCAGCATTTCTAAACTGAAGTGCAATCATATATATTTTGCTTGAGGTATGAATTTCAACATTAAACTCTCCTATCTCTCCATGCGGCTACGCGTAAAAGCAGCAATATACTTGCACAATAGAGCGATACTCATCCGACAGAAATGACCTCGGCAGAATGCAGTGTAAACGAAAAAGTCGGATAATAGAGAGATGTTAGAATAGAGTCTATTAAACATCACATTGTATTATAAATTTTACATTATGAACTTAATAACGGCATTTTACAACAAAACAATAGACAAAAATTAAACTGTTTAATGCAAAGTTTTACAAAGAAAAGATTTAGCCACCAAATATGGTATTTTTTTTTTAAAAAAAAAAAAATTAAATTATTCAATTAAATTGTGGCAACTATCTTCAACAACGACGACAGAAGTTAAAACGTCTTAATAACTAGCCCGTGGGGGAACCCTTTTTGTTCTAATTGATAAGAAAATCGCAAAAAAGCAAACGAACAAATCTTCTACGCACATAAAGATCGAAGGTTCAGATCATCCACGTCGCGAAAGGTGAACTTACTCCTCCCCCAATGTAGAGAGGAATATATCGCCTAAGTGATACCTCGGATATGAACCTAGATGGCACCACAGTCTAGAACTACTGGTTGCAAGTACCCCGACGCAAAATCTTGCCTTTGTGTGTCTAACTGAGACAACCGAACATAAATCTCAACTGATGATATACATGCTGCGGAGGAGGCGTTCAAATAGCCCCGCCAGTTCAACTAGAGACAGCTGATGACGACAAAAGAAATAGATCTAAAGAGAAACTCAGTTCATTAGGGTAGGGATGCATATCAATTGCAGTAATGACTGAAGAAACATTCTTCTCTTAAATATCACAGAAAATGCTCCTCTTCGTTTCATCAAGACGATACTGGAGGGAGAGAATGATGGGGGCTCTCTTCAACAACTACCACAGAAGTTAAAATACCTTAATAACTAGATTGAGGAGGAATCTATTTTGGCCTTATTGATAAAATCACTACAAAAAAAAAAAAAAAAAAAAAAACAGAGTAATCTTTCTTGGGACGCAATGGGATGTGCCCGCGGTAGCCTAGTGGCTCGGGGTTGGCAATTTTTTTCGAGTCACGAGTTCGAGCCTTCATGCCACTAAAGACCAGCCATGTATCCGGGGCTGATGCACGTTAAATATGTCGGGACCCAAAGTCCTTCCGTTGACGTGGCGGGGAAGTTAGAAGAGGGGAGTGCAAGCTCAGGTGTCGTCCTCGTCACTTGACCGGGATCCAAATTGACGAGGTCCGTTGCCAATAACTCTCGTGTTGCTTTTTGTGCGTCGTTAATGAAACCAAACCAAAATGGGACGCAATGGTAGAGGGTTCGAAACTCCCGGCACTCAAGGCCAACTGTCCTTCCACTCACGAAGTGGAAAGCACGGTCAGCAACCAAAAATATTGGATTAAAAGTTCACAATAATATGACAAAGGAATGGAAATTTAATTTTTTTTAAAAATTTATTCATTCACTCGTTTATAAACTTTGATAGGCAAAAATATTCGGAAAACATTTATTTTTAAAAGTGCTCAGGTGAAACATTTCGTCGTGGATTAAAACAATAGCTTCTTGGGTGGCGAATTAACTCAACAAATAAACTGAAGTTACACAATTATCTGAAACATACTCTTAAAAGGTTCAATCCTGTGACGATTTCAAAATTTTTTGATGCTAATCTGCTTTTAATGCAGTTTCTTCGTAGCCAAGTCTCACCATATTAGCGGTATCATTGTATCGATTCCTGCAACTTCTCCCTACTGCTCAATGGACTTTATAGCAGCTTTTAGAGCCTTAATCCCATCGTTATGTGAGATTCTGAGAGACGCACGATGATTAACTGCACTGCTCTTAATTAGTAGTGAGCTGTGAAAGTGAGACAGTGAGTTAGAGCGAATGATACACACATGAATCCTAATAAAGACTTGCGTGTCACTGTGAAAAATTAGATTAACTAAACTAATTTCCTGTGGTAGAGTCAGGAGCTACAAAAAATAGACTTCACTCTCACTCTCCTACCCGCAGTTCTTGTTCCTGATTGATGCGGATTTTTTTGACGGTTGGAAAGTCTTATAATACGGAAAGAAATGGGACGAGCTAATTTTCCCATGTAATCCGTACAGGCTGAGCAATCGAGAAAAATTTTCTTTAATTGATTGTTTTTTAATGTCTCAGAAGCTACACTATTGGCGACGGACCTCGTAATTTTGACCCTCGGTAAAATGACAAGGACGAATGAGTGAAATTATTTTAATGGCGCAATAGCCAGGTGGGGGCATGCTGCCCCAAACATAGTTTGAAAAAATTGAAAAGAGATAAAAATTGGTTGACAGGAAGGAGGGTTGAAAATAGAGAAATATCACTAGGGCATCCTGGGGGAGCGTCACCTGTGTTTATCCACTGACAGTAAACCCCATGGGAAAGAAAATCACTTGGGTGCCTCGGGGTAATTATGCCCGCACCTACTTAGGGATAGCAAGCTCTTGAGGTTCCCCAACCAAGAGGGTCAGTTCCTATTTATAATCCCCACGAGCAGGGTACCCAGCTACACCCCCAGATGCTGAGTACCCATTTCACCTCTTACGATATACATAAGCTACATTGGGACTATTCTTTCACACCGGATAATCAAATACATCCCATTCAAACAGCTCCACAAGCTGTTGGGTACACCAGCACTGGGAGGAAGGGCGTTGTCAGGAATGAGGACAACAGAAATCAACATTCATCTTCTTTTGTTTTGAATGGCTCTCCGTAGTCGGCGCAAAGTGTGACAATAAACATTTGCAGTGATCGTAGATCCCTGTTCAATAAACTCAACAAGCAAGAAAATATTTTGGTGCCCAAATCCCGTAGCCAAAACCTTCCTGGAGTTGAAGATATGTTTCAACAGACTTACGTCATTTCCCCCCCCTTAATCATGAACACTGGTTCGCCCGTCTTTAAATTGTCTACAACATTTATGTTCAGCATCATCACTCGTAAAATTATCACTGAATCTTTGACTCCTTTTTCGGTTAATTTCTGCTGCATTATTCCTTCTGCTTGAAGAAATATTATGGAACGTTATTATCGTTGGTTCGATCCCTGGTACCACAAAAGACCCGCTGTGTAGTTGGGGCTGATGTCATTAAATCACCTGAGGCTCAAAGTTCTCCATTTGGCATGGTGCAGAAGTTTGGAGAGAGTGTTCTAGTTCAGGTGTCGTCCTCGTCACTTGACCGAGGTTCAAAAATGACTTGGCACGTCACCAATAACCCATCGAGGGGCTTCCAGTGCAACGTTAATACAAACAATCAACCAACCTTTAGCTATCTTCATCTTTAACGACGGTTGCGAGTTTTACTTCATAAAATTTGAAATTATACAGTTATTCGTCCTCGATACTAATAGTGAGGTTTTGGCAATTCTCAAGTAATCAAAGCACACGGACGAGAACAATATTTTAATATTTTATTTAGTAACATTTTATGTAGGTTACTACCTTCCTCTTTAACACATTCGATACGCTTTCATGTTCCGAACAATAGTGAAATCATGAAAAGAGAACTGGCTTCCATGCTTCTCCATAGATATGGGACTTATAAGATGCAAGCGTATCTAACACAGCTTTCAACTAATATAACCCCTTAGGCAGATGTTTAGCCTTACTTACAAAGTCTCAATTTACCTGTTATGAATGCTTAAGGCTCCCGTCTACCCGCCATTTTAATTTCGTGGACGTAATGTTAATCCTATGGAATTTCGACTTTAATTCTCACATGTTTGCTGTTTGATCTATTTGAATGCAATAAAATGCATTTGAAAGAGCAAAAAATAATGAAGGCTTCTGTGGAATTACTTTTTCCTAAAATTTTTAAAAATATTTGAAAATATTCTTTAAAGACCGGAAAACTCAAAAATGAATCATTAAAATAAGAATAAAAATATTTTTAAAAATCTTAGGAAAAAAGTAATTCCACAGAAGCATTCATTATTTTTTTGCTCTTTCAAATGCACTTTATTGCATTCAAATAGATCAAATAATAAAGATGGGAGAATTAAAGTCGAAATTCAATAGGATTAACATTACGTCCAAGAAATCAAAATGGCGGGTAGACGGGAGCCTTAAGACTGTTTATAAGAATATAACAGTTGTCGAGAAATTTAAGATTTTGGTAGCTGAGATCATGCACAATATTTCATATTATCTTAAGATTTGTTTCACTTTTTCAGACATTTTTTTGTCTTTGGGATTCGTGTGGTTCGCAGTAACCTAGTGGTCAAGGTCGCAGACTCCCAGCTGGCATCTTTTTCGTTGAGTCGCAGGTTCGAGCCTTGATGCCATCAAAGACCCTCCTTCTCAGTGTCGCTGGCTAGTGAACGTTATATCTGGTCGAGGTCCTGAATCCTTCCCGACACCTGAATTGGAAAGGAAGGTTCCAATTCATGTGTCGTCCGCGTCGATATTTCTTTCCAGTATTCGGTTCGAACCCTGATTGCACGAGTGTGGTTTATGGACCATATCTGGGGGCTTAGAGCCTTCATATTGGCGAAACACATTTAGAGAGGAAGCAAACACATTTAGCCATACTGGCGAGGTATGGAAGATAGGAGAGAGTAAGATGTGGTAGTCGATACTTAATCAAACTTCAAAATTACGAGATCCGTCGTCACTAAATTTCGTATTGCTTCTTATTACGACGTTAATAAGCAAAAACACTTAGCCAATTTTCAATCTGAACAGTGGTAAAATGACGAAGAAATGTAAGCGACCAACAACTTTCAGCAACGACTTGTGACGTATAAGGACAAAACATATTTAATTTCCGTTCACGCCCTGTTATATTGGACAGTTTTCGTTGAAAGGATTTGCTAAGTCTTGAGGCCCTGTCTACAAGCTATTTAGGGGACGTGTTAGACTGATGGTCATGGACTTCTGGCTGTTTTCGTCGATTCATGGGTTCGAGATTTGATGCCACTAAAGATCCGTCGTATAGTCCTTGGCTGATGCACGTTTGATCTGTCGAGGCCCACAGTCCTTCCGTTGGCGTGGTGTGGAAGTTCAGAGATGGAGGAGCCATCTCAATTGTCTTCCTCGTCACTTGACCGAGGCTCAAAATTAAGTGGTCCGTCGCCGACAGCCCTCTTGTTGCTTCTACTGCGACGTTAATGAAACCAGTCAATCGATCTAAAAGCAATTTTGATTTCATGACCATCTTGTTAATCCTATGGAACTTCTACGGGGGTCGTTCACTAAGAATATCCAAAAGATGGCGCTCGTAGCATCGAAAATGGTTTGTTTTTACTAAGCATTGCGACTCACTAGACAACTGTCTAAGGCTCAATGACCCGTATTTGGAATCATGACGCTTCTTTTGTATCTAAAAAATTCTTCTTCATAACTTTTCCGGCCAATGAGACCCTCTTCGCCTTTATTGGAAAAAGTTCACCAGAAGCAAAACAACATTTTGATTATTGCTTGATTTTCGGTGCCTGATAAGGAATCTAGTTCTCACTAACGGTGACAACTCAACGCGGCAACAATCAAATTTTGATTTGGCAGTAAATGACTACTAAATAAAAATTACTTACGAATCAATGTCACATTTATTTCGACTCCGTTCAACAGATGGCAGCACCCAGTATTAAAAACAATTTACCTTAATGATACCATCTGTCTTCAAATACACGTATTTTTTGAACCACGTTCGTATTTTCCTCATCGAATCTGGACTAGTGCATTTATTTGAATCCAATACTATGCATCGAAAAAACAAAAAATAATAATGAAGATTTCTGCGGAATTGCATTTTCCTCCCGATTTTTAAAAATATAATTTAAAGTTTATTTTAACAATTCATTAGTGGATTTTTCAGTCTTTAAAACATATTTTAAAACTTACCGGACCAGTTTTGAATTCTACGAGGGGTAAAATATAGACTTGATAAAATGCTTTAACAAACATGCGTCAGCTAGTAAAATTTAAGTACTATACTGGACTACATCATTTAAACTGTTAAAAATTGTTGATACTACAAGCAACATTTAGCACCCACTGAAAAATTTCTGGAGTCCTCTTGAAGTTTGACTATTTTTTAATGGACGCGGTAGTCAAGAGGTCATGGATGCAGACTCACATCCGGTGTTTTTCGTCTCGTGGGTTCGAGTCAAGTGTCATTGAAGATCTTCCTAGTAGCAGGGGCTGATGCACGTTAAATCTATCGACGCTCAAAGTCCTCCCTTTGGCGTGGTGTGGAAGTTTGGAGAAGGGGATGCCAGCTCAAATGTCATCCTCGTCACGTGACCGAGGTTCAAAATTAAGAGGTCCGTCGCCAATAATCCTTGTGTTGCTTCTCAGTGCACAATCACAATCACTTGAGTCCTTTTTGTACGAGTGAGTGATGATTAATTTTTATGGTGCAAGATCCTCAAGGAGGGTCGAAAGTAAAGAAAGAAAGCTAGGGTATCCCGGGAGTGCGTCATCCTGTGTACCAAAGACAATAATTCTCATGGGGAAAAAATGGATCTTTGGGGATCAAGGCAAGTCTCTGAGGGCGAATCCTTTTTTCGTACATAGTTTTCTTGAAAATGTCTCTTAGCGATTTAAAGTAAAAAAAAATATATATATATATTCCTACCTAATTTATTTATTTATTTTTATTTTTCTTTGAAAATACACCGATTACTTTTCTATCGTACAACTGAATTCTTAAATAAAGTATAAAAATAATCAGCAATTCATAAAATGCTTATTAAATTAAGCAACAAGCGAAATTAGTTAGGAATTTTGTGACTTTTAAGGAAAATTTTAAACCTAAGAAGCATTTTGAATATCAGAATGTATCAAAAAAATTATTGTGTGGAAAAATGGATACATGTATAATCTAACCAAACAGAAGTACACAAGATCCATTGACTTCAAAAAGCTCTAGGTCCGCCAGTAGCATTATGGTGATATTCGAAGACTCGCAGCTGGTGATGTTTTGTCAATTCGTGGGTTTTAAACCTGATGTCGGGGATCAAAAGTTCTTGCGTTGATATGGTGCGGAAGTTAGGAAATTGGGGTGCCAGATTAAGTATCTTCCTCATCACTAGCCTGTAGCTCAAATTTACGAGAGTATAGTGGAAGTCATGAGAGGGGGGGGCAGCTCAGATATCGTCTTCGCCACTACCTACGTTAAACATTACTATTCCCGTTGCCAATACCCATCATGTTGCTTCATGTGTGACGTTAATAAAATCAACTAACCCGACAGATTTAACATATATCAGTCCCGTTACACAACAGGTTTCTTGTGGTATCAGGATTCCAATCCACGACACGACTCAAACAATGCCGGCAGTGAGTTCATGACCATGACTACTCGGTTACCGTGGGCCGAAAATGAGAGTAAATTATTTGATTGATTGTTTATTAACGTCGCACTTGGAAGCAACACGAGGGCTATTGGCGACGGATCTAGTAATTTTATGCCTTGGTCTTGTGAACGAGAACTACAAATGAGCTGGTATCTCCATCACCAAACTTCCACACTACATCCACGAGATGACTTTGGACCCTATTTGATTTAACGTGCGTTAGCCCCACTACACAGCGGGTCTTTAGTGGCATATGAACTCGAATCCGCGACTCGATGAAATAGCACCAACCGTGTTTAGTTTGGTTTTTTATTAACGTCGTAATAGAGGCAACATGAACGCTATCGCCGACGGACCTCTTCATTTTGAGCCTCGGTCAAGTGACGAGGACGATACCCCCTCTCCTAACTTCCACTCCACGCCAACGGGAGGACTTTAGGCCCCGACAGATTTAACGTGCATCAGCCCCGGCTACATGGCGGGTCTTTAGCAACCAAGGCTCGAAACCGCGACGGAACGAAACCGCCGGCCACGAATCCGAAAACATGACCAATTGGCTACCGCGGCCACACACCAACCGTGAGCTCACGACCATTACTGTTAGACTACTGCGATCACAAAACGATAGTGAAAGACGCCATAATAACTTATCTTCGTGATTCTGTCTACAAGGTTACCATTTTTTTTTTTTTTTTTTTTTCATACAACCTTTTTTTTTTAAACTAATTGCTGGCTCAGATTAGAAAGACAACTCTACAGTGGCACAAACAATTGAGGATACACCTTACTTTTACTTGATAAGTCCAACTTTCAATTAAAATAACACCTTAACCAGAAGTGCAAACGAATTTTTATTCTTAGACATAACAAAAGGTTTAATTAACAGTAAAAATAAAGAAAAATCAACGACAAAATTCTAAAATAAAACTTTTTAGAGGCATTTCAAATAAACATAAGCAGATTTTTACCTCAAAAAATTGAGGATACACAAATGAAATTTTTGTTTAACTACCACTTGATTTCTTTTTGTTTGCTACTAATAATCTAAGTTTGGGAAATTTTATCCTAAACTTTTTCAACTGTTATTTCTGTCTTTTGAAGTTGGTTATGAGAATATAAAGCTGTAATTTTAAATGGAAAATGGCTCCTCGGAAAGAGACTAGTATTGATGTAAGAAATTTATATTAAGGTTATTTAAGAAGGGGAAATCTTATCGTGAAATAGCTGAAATTGTCGGTAGAAGTCACTCATGTGTCCAGAAAATCATTGGGAAATTTAAACGCGATGGATTAATTCAAAATAAGAGTGAAAGAGGAAGGAAAAGTATTCTGAGTGATGTAGCTAAAAGGAAAATTTTAAAAGATATCAAGATTAATCCTAAACTGAGTGCAGTCAAACTAGCTGCAGAAACTTCTCGAATAATCTGCAGAAGTGTAAGTGTTGAAAGTGTGAGAAATGTGATTAGACATGCTGGATATAGCAGTCGAGTAGCTAGAAAGAAACCTTTCATAGGCTTACAAAATCAGAAAAAGCGTTTGGAGTTTGCAAAAACTCATCAGTTGAAGACAGAAAACTTTTGGAAGAAAGTTATATTTAGTGATGAAAGTAAATTCAACATTTTTGGAAGCGATGGTCGTCATACCGTTTGGAGAAAGCCGAACACCGCTTTGGATCCAAAAAATTTACGTCCTACAGATAAACATGGTGGTGGCTCCGTCATGGTTTGGGGTTGTATGGCTGCAAATGGGGTAGGAAATTTAGTTTTTATAGATGGTATAATGGATCATAAGCTTTATATAGACATACTCCGCAACAATCTTAAAGAAAGTGCACAAAAATTGGGTTTAGATGGAAATTTTATATTTCAGCACGACAACGACCCCAAACACACGGCACGTAATGTCAAAATGTGGTGTCTTTTTCATTGTAAACAGCAATTGCACACACCGCCACAGTCCCCTGATATCAATGTCATAGAAAATTTGTGGGCCACACTAGAAACAGCGGTCCAAAAACACCAGATTAGAAACAAAGCCCATTTGAAGCAAGTGTTGCAAGAAGAATGGGATAAAATATCTCCAGATACCACTAAAAAATTGGTCGAATCGGTACCAAGACGTTTGGAGGACATTATAAAAGCCAAAGGACATGCAACAAAATACTGATACTGTCTATGCATGTAATATATCGAAAAAATTTCATCGGTGTATCCTTAATTTTTTGAGGTAAAGATCTGCCTATGTTTACTTCAAATATTTGTGAAACTTTTAATTTTAGATATTTTTTTGTTGATTTTCGTTATTTTTACTGTAAATTAACCCTTTTATTACGTGTAAAAGTAAAAATACGTCTTCTATTCTAGTTAATGTGTTATTTTCATTAAAAGTTGGATTTATCAAGTGAAAGTAAGGTGTATCCTCAATTGTTTGAGCCACTGTATATTTTAAAAAATTATTTTTGTGACTCATGCTTTGAAATTTAAAGTAGTAAATTGGCCATAAATATATGTATTAATTCTCATCTTATTATAATGTTGGTGGGTTCTTTAGAGTGGAAGATTAAAAATACATCACGAATTTTTTTTTTTAAAAAAAGGTTTAATTTTAAACACTGAAATAGGGAATATGTTTATAATGATTTAGTGAATATGATTATGAATAATGAGAGCGATTTTATCAAATCTTTCAAAATTTTATTTTACAACTTTTTAAATTTTTTTCTCACCCAATATTAATAAATTTCTTTTATTATTTGAATTAACTCAAATGAAAGAACTCACTCGATTTATTTAAATAAAAGATGGAACAAAACGTTCATTATTATATATATATTTCCATTTTCAGATTTTTAAATAGTCATTGTAGTCATATGGTCGTGGCCGCGGTAGCCTAGTGGTCATGGTTCCGGATTCGCGGCTGGCGGTTTTCGTTCAGTCGTGGGTTCGAGCCTTGGGCGCAAGAGACCCGCCGTGTAGCCGGGGTTGATGCACGTTAAATCTGTCGGGGGAAAAAATCCTCCCGTTGGCGTGATGTGAAAGATAGGAGAGTGGGATGCCAGCTCAGGTGTCGTCCTCGTCACTTGACCAAAATTCAAAATCACGAGGGCCATCTCCAAGAGCCCTCGTGTTGCTTTCAATGCAACATCAATAAAAAATAATCAATCAAGCGATAAGAGTAAGTT